>DWQX01006039.1:0-11977 GCA_018245475.1 Pharmacophagus antenor | reverse complement strand
TTTAATTGATACATCAAATTACCATTGCCTCCGAAAGAAAACCATCTAAAATGTCCGTAAAACTAGTATTAACCATCTGTAACTCCTTTCAAATAAGAACATGGCTGTTGTATGATTTGCTTGTTGGATGTTAGCACATTTGTTTTGATAGAAGAAATGCAATGTCTTATGATTCATTGATGAAAATATTCTGATTTAATTTTACAGAAAGCTAGATTACGTGTCTCACTAAATGTAGCTATGGAAGCGCAGGAGGAAGCGGTCAGGGAACAAAACTATGCCCTGGCAGCAGAATGCAAAGCTAAGGTACAACAATCAACACTCTTTAAAAATTGTTGTTTTTATTTTATCTATTTTTTAGTGTAGCTGAAACAAGAGGAAATTAAAAAATATCGAGATTTCCACGGGGTACACGGTGAAAAAATAATAAAATCTATTGTATGCATTATATTATTTATTTAAAAGCTTATTAACACAATATACATAAAGCATACTCAATGCCAAATGGCATTATCTGACAGTCTGTCATATAGTTGAGCAGAGACGATAGTAATACATATTTTTTTTTTATTTATAGGTCAAGGGTATTCAAAAACAGTTGGAAGAATTAAATATTCAACCATCGCAACCACCGCCGCCATCTCTTACCGTGAGTAAAATGATTTTTTCCTGTGTTTATATTCAAATTTAAAGTTTGTCCAACAGGACAAGATATATTTGCAATTTATAGCCCGTAAACAAATTTTCAATGACAGTATTAAGTAATGATTGATTGGACTAAACTTTGTTCATTATTGTGTAAGTGACGTACTAAAATTGATAAAAAAAATGTAATATCTCATCCGGTATTTGTGAGTTATGTTTTCCTGATATAGGGGAAAGTATAAACCATATCTTCAATATTTTTAAGAAAGCCATATTCCTTCCTGCAGGTTATAAAGGAGAAGATTTCTAATGAGGAAACACTGAACAAGTGTCTAATCATATTAAACGCTGCTTTGGATACGCCACAAGTAAAGACCATAACACCAATGCTTCGGATGATTTTTAAGGAGTTAGAGGTAAGTGATTAATCCTTTTACCATTTTTAGCTAACATAACATCTTGAATTTCATTTAAATGAAGATGAAGTTTTGATTTTAAGATTAGTTTTTTTTTTATTAATATAGGCAGCAGACGATTTCAATCAATTTCTGTTACAGTTTATTTTATATTTGTCTTTTACAGGTTGAAATTTTTCAAAACATAGATATACTGAACAATGCCCTTGAAACTGTAGCTCTGTACGGAATGTTGGATAAAGAATTTGCAAAGGAAAACAAGGCATTCTTTTTCGCTAATGTACGTATTATCCATTTTTATTTATGTGTGACTTTATTCCTTGTCGACCGTATTGCAATCGGACATTATCTGCGCACGTACGAAGCATTTTGAATCGTCATTTGTTATGCAAAAGATTCGAGAAACTTGCTGCCGTCAATGTTCCTATTCGATTATGACGTAATTATCTGCAAGACTTAGCTTGCCTTTCACCAATTAAAAATCTGTGTTTACTCTAAAATCATTTCTTTCACATAGATAATTAATTTTCATAAGCATTTTTTTATTGTATATAAAAGAGAGTGTTTCGAAATGTGAAAAGTAAAAATGCAATTAATGTATCATCAATTACCTTATTTAGAAATCAGACTGCAAGCGATATAGAGTTAAGGGTCAGAAATTACAAACCTAAATTGTATAAAGCATGGTTATAATATGCACGATAGTGATAGATACCTAAGTGGAATGCGCACATGTGTGATCGTTGCGCATATGGGTTAACAGAAGGTGTGATAATTATGATATAAGGTTTTCATAATGTGGATGTTTCAGTTAATGGACACGGCTAACGAACCTGTGGTGAGGACGGCGCTACGCTGCATTGTGGACTTATTATGCGTGCACGGCGCGAAGGTATTCGAAGAGGACGAGGCAGACGAGCGCACCGAGCTTTCCCGGCACGACGGCCCGCGGAGGCGGGGCACCCGCGCTTCCGTCAACGATACGGAAGATGGCGGTACCTTCTACTTAAGATTTTCCTTAAACATTATTGTTAAAGATCATGTCATATTTTAAAAATAGATGCCATGAAGTTATATGCCAAATCTTTATGGTAATTTATCATGTTTTAATAAGTATGGGGTGTAAATTCATTCATTTATAAAATTAAACAATCAATGAAAATCAACGATGACTCTAGTTATAAATCGGTGCTCCGTTGGATTTAATAATTTTTTTTTTAATTAAAACAGTCATAGTAATTCTAATCATAGTTATAACATAAATACCGACATTATACAAGATAGCGTTATAATTTTTAGGTAGTATCTCAGATTCTCTCATGTCGTTATCACCATCAGACAACAGAGTTATTGCTTTGCTTTTGAAGATTATGGACAGCACGGTAAGTTGTAGAAATTATCTAAAATAAAAATCATTGATTTATGCTTACCAAAGTATAATAATAATATTTTTACTCATTCAGTGTTCTGCATATAGACTTATAATAGTAGAAGGCCTATGTCGTCTCATACATCTCGGACATTTGGAATCACCTACTATACTGAGCAGATTACTACTGCTGTGGTTCAACCCAGCTACAGGTAAATAGTCGATTATTTTTTCAAAAATGATTAATTTTAAAGTTCTCTTTATTTATGCCTTAATATAGTTTCTCTTCCAGAACGTTTTTTGAATATTTTCCCTTGCGTTCTAGTAAGGCGCAAACAGAATACAATTTGAAAGTCCTTTATTCGACAATTAACAATTTAACTAAATTTTGATTTGGTCTAAAGTTGTATGTAATGATTTTAGGCTTAAAGTGATTATTATAAATAACACATGGTCAAAATTTTTTCATAGGTAGTTTAAGCGTGAGGCGTATACGCCCTCCATGACAGGCAACGTGTTAAGTAGGATCAGTATCACCTTTGCAAACAATTAATTACTTGTGTATTATAAGAAAAACTTATTTACTGTTTAGCGGATGAAGACATGCTGCGTCAGACCATAGGAGTTTTCTTCCAGACCTTCCCAATTAACGTCGATGGTGCACAAGAACAATTACAGGTATGATTTTGTTTGAAGAAACAGTTTCACATAACATTGTCACCGAGTGACAAGGACAGACATCGCGCTGCTACGCTCTTAAAAATTATTCCTAGATCAAATTTGGATAGTGATGGTTGGTATCTATTATGTTGGGCGGTTTTAAAAGGCATTACTCTAGCGTCTATCTACCGTTTCATCTTATTACTATTTATGATTAAAGCGTGTTGTAGATCATTAATTTATTAATTAAATAGTATTATCTAAATGTTTGGCGACACAAGCGCAATATTGTGTAATTTTATTTGTAATTTGCTAGTATATTATAAAAAAAGTTTTTTTTTCGTAGAAAGCAACGCTACCCACCCTGCGCGCGTTAGCAAATGCTCCTTCTAGTTCCCCGATCTCGGAAATAGATCAAGAGGCTGTCGTCCGTTTCATTGTATCCCTCACCAGAGTCAACCATGAGGTATGTATGTTACAATTAACATTAGAAAATCCAGTTAATTAAAAACCTGTTTACAGTTTAAATATAGTATGACTTGATGTGATACACCTTATTATCATTAAATGTATTTATGCTAAAGAAAATTATTATTGTTCAAACAATATTATAATATAGACATACATTGAAATCGTTCCGTACTAACGCAATATTAATTTATTTTTACGAAACCTGTGGGTAATGCGGAAAAGAAATGTGGTACGTGTAATTCAAAATAAACTAAATATAAAATTATATTGAACTTGGTCAATAAAAAAATAATAATATATGTATAAAACATAAAGCGTATATAAATAAATTAATATAAATGTAGTTATGAATTGTCCTAATAAAAATTTAAATGTACTTTTTGGTATCAGCTGGTGGACAGTCAAGGTGGCATGGCGCTCACGCTGTGCGGCGCGCTGAGCCGCCGGCCGTGTGGCGCGGAGGCTGCACTGGTGTGCCGCACGCTGGCGCTGCTGTCGCCGCCGAGGGACGCGCTCGTCGCGACGGACCTCGCAGCAACGCTGCGCGCTCTCGCACAGGTCACTGTCATATACAATTAACATACGCAAAGCTAACTTCACCCAAGAGTTTCTTAAGGAAATACTACGTAGTTTCTATCTAGCAGGCGCTTATTCTAACAGCAAAAAATAACTGTTATTTTTATTGTTGTTGTTTCTAAAGTCAATTTTAAACATCACCTTTACTTGGTGCGTGACTGCCACTGTTGTTGTGCATAAAGTTTCCGTATGTCGGCCTTAGTGTTATTTCGGTTTTGGTGCGAATCAGACGACGCTGGGAACAATATCGTTACAAATTTTTCTCCTAAAAAATTGCATTTTGGCATAAGTTAATGTGTTGCACCGAGGGAACAATAAGTATATACTTAAATCATTTGTTATAGAAATTAACAGAAAAGCAGTCCATAAGAAACTTGATGCGATACCTTGGCGCTTTAGAGGCAATGGAAAGATCTTCACTAAACAAAATGTCGAGTACAGGTATTGTATATAGAAAATATTATATAACTTAGAAATAGTAATATTATGTTTGTTGTGTTTTTGTTTCCTTTTTAACATGTTTTTTTATTGTGTCATAGTTCTGTCTGAGGGAACCATACAAGCGGAGCACAACATCTCCCGGATAAGTCGTGCAATGACATCTCTACGTAAGTCTGTGCATCAAAAAACAGTTGAAAAAATTCTTAACTCCTTTAACCAGTTAAGTGTTTTTGATGATATTGGTCATTTGTAAAATACTACTATCCATGAAAAAGACACTTTTCCAATAATTTTGATACTATTAAACAGAGTATATAAAGGATATTACTAGAGGTTACACAATGTAATTTATACATTGTAGTGAATTGTACAATTGTTTGATATTTTTTTTTTATATTTGTGTAATTAAAATGAAAGGATTAAAAATATATATTATCAGGACAGTTAACTGGTTAATACAGTTATGATAATAATAAGCTTAATCAACCTTGGAAATCATTACTAAATAATTATAACTAAAGCAAACGCAAAAAACTTGAGTACATGCTTTAGTGTTAGTGTGTTTAAAAAATGTTTTTGACTTCAGTGTTTTTGCGAAACTTTTTAACAATCAAAAACAAAGAGGTAATTAGGTACGAGCAAAACTACAAGATTTTTTTTCTCTTCATTTTTAGAGGCTTAAAGCCATGTATGGCTATGTCAGCCCCATCATATTCTAATATAAATAAGCAACATATTTTATTGAAGACGGCGCAAAAATTTGATAATTAACTTTACTTCCTCGGATAGTGGTGACAAAAAAATACAATGGATCACACCAACCCGACCCATTTCCAGCCCAAATCTTAACTGTAACGAGGGTGTAAGAAGGGTCTTAAAGGTTCCGTCCGAACACATTCGGTCAACAGGTGATGTACGTCGTCTATAATTCCACACGCGTCACAAATAGGGGAGTCTACTTTTCTCATTAGGTATTTAAATTTGTTGAATGGAATGTGTCCGGAACGTAGTCTATGAGCAACTACAACTAACCCTCTGCAAATGTTGCTTTTAGCAAACCACGGCACACGGGGGCGCTCATTCTGTAATGATTTGTACCAAATACCTTTAACCTCACATATTTTAGAATAATAGTCACGCCAACTTTCATAAATTTTACTTTTAAAGTTATATAAATTTCTGATAATTCTTGAATAATGAAAATTTCGATACCATTTAAAATAGCGCTATTTGCCAACCTATCAGCTTCCTCGTTACCGTCTATACCAACGTGGGATGGAATCCACTGCAAATGACAAGATAAAGTAGCTAAAGTTACTTGAAAGAAGTTATCGCAGTGTAGATATGAAGGAACCATGATCAGAAAATGCAATGTCTTATATAGGAACCGTACTTATGAAGTTCATCCTTTTAAAATCTGCTATGCTATAAAATCTAAAAGTTTAAGACGATGATCTATTGTACTTATTAGGTACGTCGCGTGCTTCCATGAGGCGAAATCGACCAAAGACCATTATACTTAGATGGCGATTAAGTATGTTAAACCCAAACTAAAATTATCTTTATTAAATATAATAGGATCCGTACAATCATAATTAATCATCTTATTTCAATTACTGCTAATTAAAAATGTAAAATAATGAAATGCAGTAGCAAAGTGTTTTTTGGCTTATTCATACAACATTATATAGAATTTAGTGTTTGTTTATGGAATGTAGATAATATTGTTTTATTGTAATATATCCTTTATCTAGTAATATATCATTTTATTAAAGGTGAGTATGATTAATTAATTAAAAACTTATTTGTTACCTTTATGATTTTATATTAATGCATAATACAGCTCTATTCTAGAAGTAGAATTTACTATTAAATGTTTTAATAAAACACTTTTAGTAATATTTACAAGTACATCATCACTTAAGCATTACGAATTTTTGCATAAGCACCAGTCTTTAGAAATTGAGATACATACAAAAGGATTTGGAATAAGTGATAGTTTTGCACAAAGTATTCAAAACATCTTTATCAGGTATTTTGTATCGGTGCATTATTATAAGAGAAGGCAATTTATTGAAAATTATTCAAATCTTATTTTATGTATTAGAATGCATTCTACATCTTTACTCCGTTCCGCTATCCTCTACTGTTTATATAAAACGTATTTTTACGTGTCCCGGCAACAATATATTTTATTAAAAAGGCGATGTGCATTTTGATGTAATAAAAGTATTAAAACAACATAATTTATAAATATATATTGTATATTAGTATAAAATAGTTCTTATTCGCAGCTCAACCGATCGGTCGCAGCACCCATGTGGTTATCAACGAGACTGTAGAAGAAGAGCTGGAGATTGATGGAACATCGCCCACTGCGGTCATGTCCACCATCGAAGGTAATTACATTGTTATGGACTTTATTTAACTGATTCCGTAGCGCAGTGATTTGCCCGATTGCGTTGTAAGGCGTAAGTCCCGGGTTCGATTCCCGAGTCCACAGTACTATTTTATTCTGTATGGTGGTAGGGGTTTTTCAAATCCGCCTAGTTAATAAACTACCATGCTTAATTTCTATCTGCCGCCATAAAAGCGTTGCTGTGATCCGGTATACAAAAATATGAGAGACCGAAGTTTTCTGGCCGAAGATGCTTCACAATATACGGTCGCATTGTCACTTAATATCAGGTAATCGGGGGAGGTCAAACGTTAGAACATATCCAAAAAAAAACAAACTGTAAACTCAAAACGTCCAATATACAAAGTTTTTCTATGGTCTTATAATAATTTTATTTTTCATTTATACCCAATTGCCAATATTGTTAATTATGACACATCGTCTTTAGCGAAAGTTATGTTTGTGCTATTTTTTTATACGTGTATTATATTTTACAGAACAACACGAACAGATATCGACTGACAATGATGCTATATCAACCCAAAAATCTACAAACTCTGTAAACACAGTTGCTGCAAAACCCGATGAGATACATTCAGACAGTAGTGGAGTCTCGCCGGTGAAGAAAGCTAAGGTTGCCAAAGGTTAGAAAAACTTATTGAAACAAGTCAATGATTTTATGGCTTTAATGTAATCCATATTATTAGAAATTGATATTTATTTACCACAGGTAAGAAAAAGAAACTTTCTTTGAATAAACAGCAATTATCAGGTGATAAGAAAAAGAAAACGCAAGATAAAAAGAAAAATAAAACAAAAAAGAATAAAGAGAATGTAGCAGATGAGTCAGAAAGGGGAGACTTGAAGAGAAGCAGGTCACAGCGGTCATTAGCGGAAAGCGAAAGAGGTGATTATACATAGACTATGTAAAAATACCCTATCATTATATGCATGTATAGACGTTAACATTCGACGGTTGTAGTAATTTATATACAATGTTAATTTAGAATCAACGGCGTCACAACTAACTTTTTAGCATTTGAAGATTACTAATTAACTTTCATATCATCATTGCTTAAATAATGCAACGACAACTCGGGGAGATGCACACATTTTATAAAAAAAAATCGAAACAATGAATCGCTTAAAATACACGTATAGCCTAATGATGAAAAATATAAAAAGAAAACTTGTGAGCATATGCGAACCCCGACTTATAACTTCATCAATTCATAATAATTTGTACAATTTTTTTATAAACCGAAATTGACAGTCAATATATCTTAATGTTGAGGTGAGATGAATGTGATTGTGCACGATAATTAGTGAAAAAAAATTTTGAAGCAATTTGACTAGAGGAGCCTTTTAAGTTGGCCTTTCTTAACTCTGTAATATGACATTCCATATATTTTTTTATTTAAACTGTATGAACTGGTCTGAAAATATGTATAGTACTGTTTCGCTATATTGTCATGATTTAGTAACAAATTTCATACATGTCGCTAAACAACGAGCACCTAAAGGTCAGAAGAAAACTGCGCCCGAAGAATCATCTGGGGCGACGTCGCAGGCAGACGATTGTAACATATCCATAAAAAGATCGACGCGGGGCACGCAGTCCAGTGCCAGTTCTGAATCAATTGAGTCGCCGCAGAGCGGAGCCAAGAGCACCAAGAACAGTACCAAAGAAAAAACAGGTAGTCATTGTTTTTTTTTAACAATAATTACCTGTTTTTAAAGAGGCTATCGACCGCTTCATTGTATCCCTCACCAGGGCTCATCTTGTTAGATTAAGAAAGAATCACACTAAAAGAAGCACCTACCATTATATTAATCATGACCTCATGAGAATCCTAAATACTGGTGACGAGATGTTCTTCCTTAATTCGCAAACGGCTGTGTCCGGTATCTTTATATATACCTATACGCATGAAGATTTATAGACGATTGCGAATACCTTACAATACTTATTGCTTTGAAAAAGAATTGAAATCCTTCTTCAATCAACAGCATGGAATAGTTTGTCAATTCGATACATGTTTTTTTTATATATGATCACGTATAGTTTTACACCCTCGTACGATTTTAATTATTCCTTTTTGATTTGGAAAGGGTATGTCTGGAAATTAGTCACATGAAAATAGAAATTAATACTTCAACCAGAATGGGAAAAATTGTTATTAATTTATTATTATTGTTTGATGTTTTGTCGTTATTACCTTTTATATTTTTAGTTCTATTTGTAGTCAAAATTAATTAAAATATTTCTTTGTTTAAACCAGTAAAGCGAGTGACTCGAAGCAGTGCAAGCAGCTCACAAAGTTCACTGTTCGATGACTCGGCCGATGAGACACAACTGCACACTATTATATATGATAAAGAAATTGTAAGTGTGTGTAAATTTATTAATCTTAGGAATTAAAATGAAAAAGCTTAGTAACAAATAGATATAATATAGGCGCATGTTGCATAACACGTTAACTTATTGGAATTTAAAAAAATATATAGCAACAATCCCTCCTGGAGGACTCGAGCGAGCTCGGGGGCAACGCGCACGCGTCTCGAGCTAACGTTACCATCCCGGAGACGCCGGACCCGAGTGAAGAGTAAGAAAATACTATTATTAATTTGTTGTTTAAAGTTCAATTATCTTCATATATCTGTAAATTTGGAACAGTGTTATCTCAAAAACCAATATTTATTTATGGTATCATCGGTAACTTTTCGAAGATATTTGTTATATCTTCTATTGAGGTCGATTGAATCTATTCGTCTCTATAGAATTTTCGTGTCATACGATACGAACAAACACAAGTTAAACCCTAACTTGGTTTGAACTTCCGGATAAGAAAAACATCGTGAGGAAACAAAGAATAACAAGCTAATGGAGACATGCGATGTCCTCTTATCTACGTTGAGCTTTTGGTATAGACTCTTCTAAAAAGGAAAGCACAACATCCCAGCAGTGATAATAATGCGATATGAAAACAATGTGGGCTAATCACTTTTGGCGTCATAAATGTTATATGTGTAATCTACGTCACAGATGATAACATATAAGTGAGAATGTTGCTTATTAGAATAACTTCTCATATCATAATATTTTTTTTCATACATTTATTTTTCTGTTTGTATGTTTTTATGTACATTTTATCATTATTCCTTATATATGATCTTATAACATATAAGGAACATATTATTATATATTTTTAAAAATTGTTGTTTTATTCATATATGTATTCCTTCCAATCTCAGATTTTTTTTTTACATTACTATTATTTTATCATTTTTCCTACTAGTCTGTATAGGCACCCCATATACATGTTCATCTCTGCTAAATTCTAAGGACTGGTAGAAAAGGCCATTTGGCATTAAGTCCACCTTATATACAAATCTGTTCATTGAAGCTTTAAATAAATAATTAAATGTTTTTGTTTCACGATTGCAATACCAACAGATCATAGAAATTCAATATCGGAGAACGCTTATATAGAAGCTAGGAGTGCTCAAAATAGCTCACTAAATGATCCCTGCAGTTAGAAAAAACAACGTAATTAAAATACTAAACACTTTTTCGCAGGTCCGAGTCGGATCCAGAACCAGTGCCTATGAAGGGAAAAGGAAAACGTAATGGAAGCAAAAAAGTGTAATTTCTAAGATTGCATTGGTTTTATTCAATTTGTCAATTATTTGAGTACTATAAGTTTTTAAAATTTAATTCTCCTTTTTTTTGTAATACCCATACGTCCTTAAAAAAAACTGATTGAATTATTAGGGTATATTACTACGAAGACCCAAATGACATTATTTTAATACCTATTAATAAATCTTATCCAAATACGATTACGATGGATCAACAAAGTTATTTCTTGTCGTATATAAAAATCGTCTTCGAAACTGCAGTTGTATCATATTAAATAAATTAACAAAAAATATGTAATTACTTTTACTAATATAGTACCTTCAAATCGAATCTGGGTTACGGTTGGTTTTAAAATTAAAACGAAAAAAATTTCCAACACCTTTAAATATACATTTAATTTAACATACACACGGAAGATAGAAGAAAATTCATAAAAAATCGCTACGTGTCATGATACTCATGAGAAGCCATAAAAAGTAATTTTCGCAATACAAATAAAAAACGTTTTTATATGGGGAGTTGAGATTTAGCTTTTTTAAATTGGTGGAAACGTTATGTTTATTTCTTTAAGTGGTTAGTAGCCTCAAAGTATGAGACTAGACACCAAATATCTATCGTTAGTTGACTGTCAATATCTATTTTTTTACAATAGAAGTTCTATCATTGTTTATACATTTTTATATGGCTATTTAATTATGCGATTTACAAAAAAAATAGTACAAAATCACACACGAAATAATACAACTAAAAACACAAGTAAGAAATCACAAAAAAAATGCACTAAATCAGGTTTGAGTGTAATACCTATTTTTGGTGGAATAAACTAAAATTCCATCTTTGCTACGGAATTTAAATTTGCTTTTCAGCTAGTTACTTGCCCTAATAAATTCTACTCCGCGCTCTGCCATCATTATAACTGGGGCTCCTGTGTTGCCTGTAATAAAAAAATTAAATCTGTTATTTTTGCAACCAATATATAATAAAAAAAAATAATGTAAATTTAAACTTTTTTTTACGCAATAAACGGTCTGAGCGGCCCACTTACAATTGAATTTACTCATATCAACAAATGTCAGTAAAGTTTAGTCAGTTATAAACTGTCTAAATAATATAAAACCTTTGATACAGAAGTTCTGGTCATGATTTATACATATTATTAGTTTGAAATGCAAACTGATAGCTAATTTTCTACAAACTATGTAATATATGCATATTGTTTTTATTTTTTATATAAACAGTTTTTTTTTTGTTTGCGCGGGGAAAATGCATTGCTGCACCTGTGGGCTACCGGCGCCCTGAGAAGGGCACCATGACTGGCTACCCACTAAAAACCCCGCGGCGGTAAACCGCTAATCCTC
>DWQX01006038.1:0-11979 GCA_018245475.1 Pharmacophagus antenor | reverse complement strand
ATATAATATAATATAAATAAAATCTCTTATTTGTTTTTATAAGTTGCATGGATATATAAATCAAAAACAAATTTATTTATATAATATCCACGTAAGTTTGTGATTGTTTACTTCAAAACTTTTTTCAATACAATATCGTAATCAAAACTTTGTTAATAATTTTATTACTAAAACCCGAAAAACAGAAACTTTTACAATTGTATTATATGTAACAGTCAATTAAAATCCGATAGAAATAAAAGAATTATATTTTTACACGTCGATTACTCATACCAAAGTTACGAAATCATTTGTGTTAATGCCGTTTGCTACAACAAACTATACAAGTGCAAGTGGAGGACGACATTAAAAATAAGTTGACACAAAACGCATTAAGACATTACTGAGAGGAAAGTATTTTATCGATATAAGTACATAGTGCTAGATTACCAAAATTTTTGATAAATCCTAATTTACTAATGTATGAAAATAAAAAGCCACAATTAACCGATTCTTATTGATTCTCAAAATTATGACATAATGTTATTTATTGCGAATATTTTGCAATACACAGTTTTTTTTTTCAAATAAATAAATGAAATGTGCTTGCTCTAGCGTAACTAGGTTGTATGAATGGCTTCGTCCTTCTCTGAAACAAGCTAATGTACAGTGCAGAGTAGCATGTGTGCGTTTCGGAGACCTTTACTGTACAAAGACGGCGACAGAAATCACAAATACTCTGACCCGCTTTTTGCACGCAAAACCCTGATTACAAAAAAAATGCAGCTACTTTTAAAAACATATTACATATGTTTTTTCCATATTATGTTTTTAAATAGTCATATAGACAATTTCCCTCGGAGTAATGAGTTTTTGTTTTATAGGAAAAATATAAAGTAAGAAGAAGGCAATTTGGCTACGTAAATGCTTCCGACGTAGATTATTTCACAGACCTTTTAAGCAAAGAACGAGTACTAACTAATGCAAATGATGTGTTACCATTTAACATTGATTGGATAAAAAATTGTCGAGGTAATTAACGTATATTTGATCTGTTTTAAGTATTCATTACTGTATTTGTTATGTAAAGAAGACCTTTGCACGGCTGTTTTACCTAATCATCTTTCAAAGGGGCAAGTTGATATTTTACAACGGTTTAGTAAAATTAAAACATATCCTTGTGACATAAATGTGGTAAGCCTCATAAAAATTACAGCGTTCTGTCTTTTTCCATTACTATAACTTAACTACTGATCATTCTATACCAATTTTTCTTTAATGGATAAAGCGCATCTTGTTATTTCTTAATTGTAATTGTATGTATTTCAAAGTCAGTACGTCCAAAGAATATTGTCGCACGAAATTTGAAGACAAATTTGTATACTTCAATGTGTATGCATGCACATGCAGTTATCCCAGTTTTTGTAGTTTGCTAAACAATGTTCTGGGTTTATTGTTGCGTTTACTGTAAAATATTTGCGCTTTGGGAATATATTTATCGAAATGACATATAAATTTTAATAATATTTTTTCCAGGACAATCACAAATAGTGCTAAAGCCAAAGACAACGCAAGAAGTTTCTCATATTCTGAAATACTGCAACGAGAAACATTTAGCAATCTGTCCACAAGGCGGGAACACAGGCTTAGTTGGAGGGTCAGTTCCTGTATACGACGAAATAGTTCTCAGCTTTGTGCTCATGAATAAGATAATTAGTTTAGACGAATTATCAGGTACATTTACATAGGTATTAAAGGTAATTCCATTAACTCGTATCCTGACTTTTCATTTTGCTTTCAATAAGCAACACTATAAGGAGGATTACTACTTAGAAGCCGCACTGGATATAGTAACAAACTAGCTACCAAAAAAAAACTTATTTTACTTAATATCGGTACAATGCAATTATAAAATTATTAAAAAAACTAAAGATAATGCTACATTATTAACAACCCATATTTTCAGGTGCCTTAGTATGCGAATCAGGATGCGTTCTAGAGAATTTGGATAAATACGTGCGGGAACGGAACCTTGTAATGCCTCTAGATTTAGGTGCAAAAGGTTCATGTCAAATAGGGGGCAACGTTAGTACAAACGCTGGGGGATTAAGATTGCTTCGCTATGGAAACCTTCATGGCTCGGTGCTAGGGATCGAAGCAGTAAGTAAACTGTATAATTAATTAAACAAGAATGCTGTGAATTATTTATGTTACTTATTAACCATTGTCAGGCGATGGCTATTTATCTTCTATAATTTTATGTATTTTTATGACAAGGTAAAAGCAGATGGGACTATAATAAATTGCCTCAAAACTCTTAAAAAGGATAACACTGGCTACCATTTAAAACACTTGTTTATCGGATCGGAAGGCACGTTAGGTTTGATAACGAAAGTGGCCATTCATTGTCCTGCCTTACCAAAAGCAGTGTCGTTGGGATTCTTTGGTAAGTTAACTAATGTCTTTGCTACATCTAATATATTCGACAAGCTTATTACATGAATTATTTATTAAAATAAATAATTTCAAAACGTTATTTGTTTCGATGATATTCATTGTTCATAAAGATTATAGATTTTGTAAGAAATTCAATGGACGTATTCGTTCGACTATCATAAAATGGTCCAAAATTTATAGGAAAATAAGTTCTGTTGTGTGCACAAACTTTATTTGCAAGAGTTTAGGTACATTATCTTCTTCGTTCTTATTCTTTTTAAACCAAAGTAATATAAAGATAGTTGAAATTGCTACTGCTAATATTGTTCGATATTTGTTAATATAATAAAAATTTTCGTAGGTGTGCAAAACTTCGAGAATGTACTTAGTTTATACGCAAGTGCTAAATCATCATTGGGAGAAATATTATCTGCGTTTGAGATGGCCGATAACATTTCCATCAGCTCTACTGTGAAGAACCTTAACCTTCCGTAAGTATTTTTACCGAAATCCGTGTTCAAATATCAATAAAGTAAACAGTTATAATAAATGTAATATATAATTATAATCTCTTAGACTATTATAGTATCGCCGTTTTAATAATGTGACCGACATTATTAAAACAGTTCAGTTAGAAAATACTCGAATTGACCAATTCTTAAAAGTACTATATAAAACGATACAAAGATAAATTGGTATTTTTTTAATTTGTACAATAAAAGACTTGCTTTAGTTATACAAATTTTATTTCCTACCAGAATTGCTAATAAATTTAAAATATTTTTATATTTCAACAGAAATCCTATATCAGAATACCCATTTTATGTGCTGGTAGAGGCTAGCGGTAGTGATGAAACACACGACGCTGAGAAGTTATCAAGATTCTTAGAAAAGGAAATGGCAAGCGGACTGATAATTGATGGAACTGTTACTTCGGAGCCCTCCAAAATGCAGGTGTGGGATGTTTTGGTTTTGAAAAATCTTTAATTTTATTTCAATGGTTCATAGATTCTTGTTAAAATCAAGAAAAAAATTCAGTTTGGTTTTTACAATTCAGGCGTTTTTTTTCCCCGTGTGTATATAATTAGATATACGTTTTATTTGACTTCACTAATTAGTGCGGACAAAAGTACCAATACTTAGAAAGACATAAGAAATAAAAAGTATTATTTATTAAAAAAAAACACTGATTCATAAAGATGATATGAAACCGCAACATGAAACTTTTACATTACAAGTATCAACCAAATTAGAAGTACCATTGTTTTAACCAGTAATAATTAATTTTTAGACAATATGGAACCTTCGCGAAAATATAGCGGCCGCGGGACTGCTTGATGGCTACGTATTTAAATACGATGTATCTATACCTCTCAGCAATTATTACAATCTTGTACCGCTTTTAAGACAAAAATTAAGTTCGAAAGCATTTAAAGTGTACGGATATGGACATGTTGGTATGTATAACAAAAATATGTGAGTTTAATGAACTTGTTGCAACGCATTAAATGGGTCAATTGGGCCGTTGATGTTCCCTAGTAAGACTACCGTTATAAAACTTTATAACCTACTGAACCGATTATCTTTTTTTTTACTTCAACCAATACTTGACGGTGTTTATGAGTTTGATCAATTAAAAATACTAGCCCTCTGATATAATAATTTCATAAAATTAAAGTTCTATTATTGTTATTATTTATATTATTATGTATTAAATAACAAATAGTTAATATGTAAGTTAAATTATTTATTATTAAAAGTGTTGTTGATAAAGATACAACATTATAAAAGAAAATACTTATCGATGTACCGTCATTATCATGGACTTTTTAAATAATAGCAAAATATTAAAGGCTAAAATCATGAAAGAAAATTTAAATGTGTAGTAATATATTCAACATTATATTTTTGTCACTATAAGTTATTTTCATTGCAGGTGATGGCAATATTCACATCAATGTTACTGTGTCGAAGTACAGTCAAGAAATATCGTCCATGCTAGAGCCCTACATTTTCGAAGAGGTTGCAAAACTAAACGGCTCCATAAGCGCTGAACACGGCGTTGGTTTTCGGAAACCGCAATATATTAGCTATAGTAAAGATGCAACTGCTTTACAATTGATGAAAGAGTTGAAACAACTTCTGGATCCTAACGGAATTCTCAACCCTTATAAAGTTTTGCCTGAAGTTTGATTCCTCAATTATGTTGGACATATATAGTAAATATCATTAAAAACGATAATTGTAAAATATAAGAAACAAAATAATTTTATTGCTATATTTTCAGTTATAAGTTTCTAATAAAATAAACATGTTTTATCAATTACATTACTTAAAATTAAATTTAATATGTTTAAATGAGAAAAGATTTGTATATTACTAGCTAATAATATATTCTAATCCCAAAAGCATAATATTCTAGAATTAGTTGAACGATTAGGATAGCTGTATAAAAAAATAGTGGTCGCCCAAAGGAATTTTTACTAGACATTACAAAAAAAAAAAAACTATTAAAAAGACGGATGGTTGCCACTTGCTAATAGAATAAAATGCTATTGAATCAGTAATTCAGCTTCACCATTCCCTCCATTAATTAAATAAACCAATGATAATTAGTAATATTCTTTCAATAATAAACTTCAATTTACTTAAATGACTTTTATTAAAATATCCATTTATTCTTACAACATTCATAATATCACTGCAACAAAAATACAATGTAATATTACAAACATTCGCCTAATCGCTTTAAATAAATAAATCCAGTATAATTTGCAAAAATATTCAAAAATGTGTTTATTGCATCTTACAAGAATTGATTAATGGACCTACAAAGAATAATTTATGTATGTGAATAGTTTAGACTGGCAACTAGGTCACTGATTAAAAATAATATTACATTCATTATCACACATCTCATAAACAAGCATAATGACAACAAATCACTGCATACTGTAACTAATTAATCATTCACTAACTGTAACTAATTAATAATCACTAACGAAACAACTTGATATAAGAAATCCAAATTGAGGAAGTATTTTTAGAGTGCCTAATTAAACTTGATAAACCAATATGTGCAATCTTTTTCTCTTTTTTACTTTGTGTATTTTATTGTTCAGATGTTACAGATGAATACATAAGATTTATTGTCAAATTGCATCTATTATAATATTAAAATAATATTACAATTATTATGAAAATTGTAATTAATGAAATAAAAACACTCAAATTTGTGCATTAATTCGCTACTAAACATCCATTAAGAACATATACATAGAAATTATTATGTAGGAGTAAATAATGCTGAAGATTTTTTTGCGAAATGTATCTAATTTTACTGAAAATAGATTATGTACTACATTTAAATGATCAAAATGGATTTAAAACTAATTAAATAAAATTGAGTAAAGTTTTTGTTCAATGTTTTTTAACTGCATTCATTGTTTCACTTGTTAAATGTCATGAATTAAAGTAGTTAAGTGAGATGAGATCACTATGTAACATCTACAGACAAAACGTAAACAAGTTATTTATTTAAAAAAAAAAAGATCATATGCTTACTGGGAAAATACAGCACAAACAATATATTGAAAATTGCCAAATTGAAGTGCATTGGAGTTTTACTTACACACATTCTCATACAATTTAGAATTTAATAATACTTGTTTACATTAGGTCCTCTTGAGCTCCCAAGATAATACAAGTTAATTACAAATAGTTGTTAGAAAAACAAAACAAATTGAAATTATACTCTTCACATTTAAGTAGCTCACATGTAATATATTAGTTTTACTGTGTGAGAGACCTAATATTTTAATTTAAATTGCAAAAAAATTGACAGTACATGGACATGTTGCATATATTATTCTAATTCCCTCATAGTTGAAAATAAAAAATATATATACAATCTTTAACATCCAATATTTACCACTCTGAAAGAGCACCTATTTATATGTGTCAGTTATTTTACCACATTTATTGAAAGGCAGTAAGTGTTAGTATTGATGATTAGTTTATTATAAACATTCATAGACAAATGCAGATACGTGGAAGTAAAAGTTTAATACAATGCAAACACCCGCGCTTATTTGCATTTTGTTTATTATATCATGAGCCCAATGCACAACCAGAATTAAGATATTCAAAAGCACAATACGGGACTTTTATTCATACCAATGGTCTCATCACCCTAATCCTAGAGTCTGCTAATTGCATTCTAAACAACCCACACTAATTCATCTAGACTGATTGATTATAAGGTTGGTCTGTCACTGAAATATTTTTAATCATTTTCGAGAATTTTATATTTTTTTTGTATACTTTTTTTTTTCACAATTCTCCTGTCGCTGTAGACTGTTGACACTATCAGGCCGTCAGTCCCAGACGGGTTCGTGCTATCGTACGTCATATGTGGTTATCGTTTAATCTGGTTAGATATCTTCAGGAATTCCAGGAATCCCGCTTGCATTTCCGCATCCATGCCTGTTTCCCATGCATCATTTTCTAGTTCATCACTAAAGGGATTTCAAAATGCTGTTAATAATTCACATAAAAATATAGGTAAAAGTTGTAGGTAATTAAAAAACATTAATAGCTTTCACATACTGTTTGAAAAGAGAAGAAAAATATATTGGATTTAAAATTTTTGCACATTTCAATGCTATCTATATAAACAAAGACATGTCAAAATGGCGATTTTTTTATTACATTTATGATTTTTGGCTCATACACTAATAACCATATGCGTTTTTTTTTTCAATATGATGTATTTCACTTTAAATACAAATCTAACAAGAGGACGAGATGAACAATTCTAGAGTGTTTTAAAGTTTTAAATTCTTTTTCCTGTAAGCATCACTTTTTAACTTCTTAATCTTTGTATGTAGAGACTATCAAATTGATTAACAGAGCAGGAGTCGGAAAATCTTAAAAAAAAATTAAAACAAATTATTCATGGTTCATTAAAAAAACTTAAACTCACAGTATGTCTTCATCAAGAGCAGCAGTTTTAGGTGGTAGGTTGCTTTGTAAAAAAGCGCATTCTTCGGCTGTCAAAGTATGCCCATCTGCGAGATAACCTCCTTCATTGTTCGTTCCCCCTTCGTTTTCACCATTCATTACTGTTTTAACATAGACAAAACCTATGACTATTAGCAAACTTGACTTTAATTGCCGTCGTATAACAGCCGGTTCATTATTGAACTATAAAAAGGCATTCTGCTTGAACACGCTTCATCGTCATTTTATTATCACTTAACATCACGTTAAACTGTGGTCGTGTGAGTGAGCACATTGCAGATAATAAAATCCCCTGGGTTAAATTAAATCCCGCTATATACGAAAAGCTAAGCAATAGATGAAAGGTTGTAATCCAGCTGACACCAAAGAGTTAACAAGACTGACTGTTAGCATGACGCCGTCTAGTGTCGATAATAAGGTTGTTATGGGCTGGCGGGCGCACGGGCGGCGGGGGGTCACGCTCGCGTTCGCGTTCGCTCTCGGGCTCGGAAAGGCCCCAGCGCGCGGCTCGCAGCGCCACCACGCCGCGCACGCACGGGAGCGAAGCGCGTCGCCGCAGTCGCTCGAACGCGGCATGCATGCCTGTCGGACAGTCCGCGTCTAGCGCTATGCCCGACAACTGAACAACATTTTTTTTCTTTTAAGACTTGTAGCAATCAAAAATGAACACAGTGCAAATTAAAAATATCAGATATCTGTATCTTAACTCCTTAATGTATTGGTATTGTCAATCCTACTATATACCTAAGATCAAATACAATTTATATGTCAATGTAATAAAGTATTTGTATTTACGCAAAAATATGGAGTGGTAAAATTTCAGTAATGCAATATATAATTGTTATATTTTTGGATAAACCAAATGTAAATTGTTCATTATATATTAATTATTGGAAAAATATTAAGTAATTAATATTTCCTGAGATTTGTAAGAAGTAAGAAACAAAACTTATGTATATAGTAGTTTTTAGGTTTAGATAATCACTCTTAGTATGATATAAGTTAAACTCACTTTAAGTAATTGGCATACAGCCTTGATATTTGTCTCTTTGTCAGTATCTAATAAATGGAGCAATACTTTGCAAAGGCTTTCCCCTAATGATTTTATTCTTCCACCCTGAAATTAAAAATTCCCTGTCACAAATATTATAATAGTGGACAAGTAGGATATTTAACTATAGATAAACAAATTACATGAGTAATATATCATAAATGTTCTTTGCAACCTAAATATTTTAAATGAAACACATTTAAAAAAAATACATTAAAAACAGTGGAATTAAAATCATTCTGCAATAAATCAATAGGAAGTGAAGAACTTCACAGGGTGCCTTTCACTTTCAGATATAAATATGTACCATTACCCTATTATTTTATATAGGCAAAACACCCTTTAACTAGTCAACACCAGGGTGGGTATGACAGCTGTATATTTAAGACTCACCAGTGGCTCATGAAGGTGTCAACATGTAAACACAGATGTTTGCATAGTACACTTTGGTAGCAGAAACAGGTACTACACTTATATCTACCAGGATGGGCTTTGGCAGATATACGAGGCATTTAAAAGACTTTTATATAATATTGAACGATACCTGGCTGTCTTCCAGTTGAGTATATATCTCTGCAAGGAACATAGCAAAACCTCTCATATTCTCCTCAGATGTCTCCACACCACTGATAATTTTATTTTCTTCAGTGGAGCAACGCTCCAAAAGGCATTCCCTGAATTTAGACTCTTCAGGTGGTGCCACAGAATCATACATAGAGCATAGTCGGGCACCATTGTAGCGGAAATTAGACTCGCCTATTGACTATATAAACATCAGAAAATATATAAGTTAATAAAAGTGATTTTTATTTTGTAGTCTTTTTGTAACATAATTTACTTTTGTTTCGATGCTTTACTGTGAAATGTTTAACATTTCATCATCTTTTTGTAATATTTCAACAAATCATAATGCTCAAAATGTACTATAATATAGAAATGTTATGATCTGTTCAAGAAATTTTATAGAGGTTTATTATTACTCTTAGAAAGTAAACCAAATATTTATTATTTCATTAATCCATGAGAAATGATGTTAATCAAATGATAAACCTACTAAATAATGAAGTGCTACTAATGAAAGATGCACAGCATACATTCCTGCTTGTCATTGGAAAACAGTAATAATATGATACAATACCTGATTGACAATTGCTTCAACAAGTGGTCTAGTATAATTGATATCATGTAAAGTTGAAACAAATGAATCAACTAGTGGCCCACACAGAGTATCAAATTTGCCAGGTTCAAATGTTATCTCACACATAACAGTAATTAAGTTGGCAAGGTTATCCTAAAACCAAATTAATTTATTTAACAAAGTTTAACAATAAATGCAATTAATCTTTGTTTTTTGATGGCAACAAACCCGCAAATCCATGTTTTCCAGCTCCTCAAGAGAGTACGACATTTCATCATAATTGTAAGGATTTACATCCTGGGCCTGACGAAGTCTATCTTGTACAGAGAAACGTTGTGGTCTATATGAAGAAGGATCTGTGTATACTACAGGTTGTGGTACATAATTTGGAGGGTACCACTCTTTAGCGTCCGCCGAGAGCTTCGATTTTATGGGATCCACTAATAAAAACAAAAAAATTGTTGATTGTTTATAGAAATTTTAAATGCCAAATTATTACAACTACATACTATACAAAGAAATAATTTACAGTGTAAGTAAAATAAAAGAATTTTTGGTTATTTTGTTATACGTACATTAAGCACCTATGATGAAACAAAGATCGACAGAAACCTGTTACTAATTCTTAATATTTTGTTACCAATAATTGTCTTATTTGTTTTATAAACCACTTAACTTATATTTAGAGGTTGCTCTAGTACATACATAAATTATTTTTAATCAAAAATTAACAATAATTCAAAATTTTGCTTGCTGTCAAAATTTGTCTACGTCATCACAAATGAAAATCCTTATAACTTTCACCTGAAGTCTTCATAGTGCATAAATGAGCAATGTATGACGTTGTCGTTCTACCACTTCATTTGTATTCATCTTTTGAAAGTCTTAATTAAATTGAAACTTTACATAGTGGATTATTTTACCTTTTGTATCTTCAACAACAGTTTTAGGCCGGCGAAGTTCCCGAGGTTGGTTTTCAGTTTGTTGCCATCCCCGACCTCTGCCTCTGGATCCTCCAACGTCACCGTTATTCATTTCACTCAGTTATAATATTTTATTTTTTGCACAAATTGTATGTTGGAAATAATATCATTTATGTTCACAAACGTCTTAACAATTTTTTGTAGATTCAAAAATCTTTTTAATTGTTTAGACACGTAAATAAAAACGTATAAGATAAATACTTTGAACGTTTCACAAAGCGCTACCTGTAACATCCAAACGAAGAGCCACCACCATGTTCTTTGAGAGAGTGAGAAAGAAGAAAACATAAATTTTACGTTCCATATTACGCAAATGTATCTTAATATCAGTGTTGTATTTTTATGAATTTTCATTTTGTTAGAGAGATTATTAAATGTATTAAATAGAATATGAGACAACTAAATGAATTGCTTACAGAAAAAAGAAACGAGTAAAAATTGTAGTTATGTAGATTAACATACAAATTTTTGTTCATGAAAAACATGTTTCCATTTTTGTAAATAAAATACGTTTTACTAGGTTCTGTAAGTCAAAGACTGGTGTATTTTAAATATTTGTTGTAATCAATGAAATTTAACTACAATCTTAAAAATGCTTAATTTCAATGACACATGTAAAACTTAAACAATTGTTCAAAAAACGCAACAGAACCCTTATTTATTTACCCGGTTTTACAGTACACGGATAGAATTTTAGGTTGGGGGGTCTAAATATTGCTAATAATACGTTTACAGTACACAGTTTGATCAGTAGTGTATCATTTATCCAGGACATTATTTATCACTATATTTTATAGTTGATGGTACGTCGTATGAAACGGCGAACTTTTTTATTTCTATAAAAACAAATTGTCTAAAGTAATGCATTATTTATAGAAATCTGAAAAACGATTTTAACTTATTTTAATTATAATATTCAATAAGCGATTTAAATAACCTAATAAGATTTAATTTCATAGAAAACAATACATTAGAACATTTTTAAATTAACTGCCTAAAATGAATGAAGTTGTTTTAATCCAGTAATATATATATATATGTCTGTATTAAAATAAGCTTCATGTTTTCTACTATATATTAAAAAGAAAATTATAAAAATATTCCAGGACATGTATATGATGATATGTTTGTATTTTAAACTTTTCTGGCAGTTTTTCAACATGAAAGTTTCACTTAAAATTAGTTATATCCCTGAAACCCATCATAGAGATAAAATAAAAACATTAGAAAATTAACGATTAAAAATTAGGAAAAAAATTCAATTTTGTTACAGAAACAAATTATACTTTTATGTGCTGCTGCTGCTGCTGCTGCTGGATTCGGAGAAGTAAATGCTGTTAGTCATAGTGACCATTACAGCTTTATCGAAG
>DWQX01006037.1:0-11980 GCA_018245475.1 Pharmacophagus antenor | reverse complement strand
CTTCAGGAGAGCCTAAGTTGTCAAACGGGTAGTAAAATATATACCGAATGTTAATCAATTGTATAGTTTTCTTTATCATATGATTCCTTTATACAATTGTTGTTGCAACTACGCAATAGAATTCCTTTGATGATTACAATATGTTCCGACGACAACCTGGACAAAAAAAATACATCGAAATATAACATTACTATGTATGTTACGGTACTAGCTTCTATTGTTAACGCCACTACTTGCTATCAGTTTAACGTTAAACCAAACATAGCATTGCATCATCATCGCTTAAAAAAATATGCATTACAAATAACGCAATTAGCGAACACAACAAACAATAAAGAAGTTTAACTCTAAAAACTTATCAAATACACGAACGTAAACTAGGCAAAGCGGGTCAAACAGGTGCGCTGCGCGTACCGGTTATCGGCCAAAACGTTTTGTAGACGGGAGTGCTGTATCGAGGCCGGCGCAAGCGGCTCTCAATGCACTTTAAAAGGAAACGGCACTGTGTTCAAGGTACCAATGCAACTTAAAATAATAATGAAAGCTATAATTTAAGCCTATTTACGTAGAGAAATTTAACTTTTTACTACGGAGTTTTTTATTCTTAATATTGATAGCCGCTAGTACGTCGATGTCTATTTCATGAAATTTTTAGTTTCGAAGCAAATTGTTTTCGCTATTTCGTTTTTAATTAAATTTAATGATATAAATATCGACTGTAACGTAAAAACTTCCTTTCTTAATAAAATTACGATTTCCGATTCTGGCCTAAAGTCGGTAAAGGAAACGAGTTTTCATTGAATTAACATCAGAGGTAAATAAAATATAAAAAGATGTCATCAAGATAGAAGTAGAAATGTTGATAGTAAAACACGTTAAAACCAATAAAATATCAAGATGTATTAATTAAACACGCATGACAAGGCCGCTATATATCTGTTAAAACAGTCTGTATATATTACGCTGCTCTTAATTTTACGTAATTTTAAAGCTGATTATCATTTGATAAGATAAACGCTTAAAACGTTTCTGTTTTACAATAATACATAATATATTCTTAAGTAATAAAACAGCTTATACAAATTAACGACGTTTGTGTGACTTTCACTGATCTATAAGAAGTTAAATTTCGTTATACAAATGTTTTAAGTGGACGAGAATTAAGTCTGTAGAACTACTTTTTGAATCGCCTTAGATAATTATTGATTTGAAACGCTCCAAAAAAGGTACGCATGAAATAATACATATAGAACAAAATTATATTAAAGTATAAGATAAAAAAATTAAGTTAAGTTTGCTTTAAAGGACAAAATAACAAAGTATTCGTAACCCTCTTGGATACATTCCTTTACACACTTAAATCACGTTCAAAGTCATTGGGCCACCGCGCTATCAACGGCGCATCACGTAATAACACTTGTAAAGCGAAACGAATCCTGCCGGACGATCGAACAAAAAAACTAGAGCTTTTTATAGTGAAGAATGCCAAGAACAACTCCCTGACCCTATTCCAGGCGGCTTATACCAGTTCCTAGAGTTTTGTTTTCTTTTGTCACCGTCAAGGTTGCAATTGAAACAAGCAATGCACTTGTGCCATAAACGTTTCAAATAGCTCTATATGTTTCTTCACTCTAGAACTATATCACTGTATTAAATTTCAATGCTTAATATCCTTTCAATCCATCATTAATACATAGAAGTATTACTGTGAATTCTAAATCAAACCGATAATGACTACCAATGGAATAACTGGCATGGAACAACACAACCCAAAATAAATAAATAAATTTTTTGCTTTCATTGCAGGTAACAATAAAAATTAAAACTTAGTTAAGTTTTAAGTGAATAAATATTTTAAACCTTTTATTTGTTGTCGAGTCAACTGTAGGCGATAAGAGATAATCGCAGATATTAAACAAAAGTAATAACAGTAATGACATATAATTTCTTATACGACAATTCCAAAACAATAATGTTAAATAATTAAAAAAATACATATGTTAAAATATAATATTGATGTTACACATAAACCGTATCATCACTTAACACCAGGTGAGATTGTCGTTAAGTACAAATCCATAAAAATAAAAATCTATAAATAATAGATAATACATGTACTAATACTACTTAATCGTATGCGCTACATTCGTGTATGCACTGATACATAGTATACTTTTACGCAGAATATTCGAAAGACGTTATTTAGATAAAGATTAATCAAAAAGTGAGATCGGATTGTCTCTTAAAACAGAAAAGAAAACATTGTAGTGAGATGGAACGGTCAATCTACTTATCACCATATGAATATTTAACATTATTTTATGCGCTGTTTCTATCTCTCACGTAGATAACGGGGTATTTAACATTAGTTTCCCTTATAGTTCAGATAAAGCCACCTGATCACTATTCACTTTCCCTTGCGTATGACATAATGGACCATGTAATACGATAGATAAGACAAAGCTTGTCGCAATTTGTCATACTCGATTTCATCGTAACGGATAAAATCTCCAATTTCAATGCAATGAACCGTTATTAGAAACATTATAGATATAATCGATGTAAGAGCGTTTTAAATGTTCTTCGTGATTTTGTAAGCGATAGCTCCGAGCATCGTGCGTAATGCATCGTGATTTGTACGTGTCGATAAAAGCAGCATTAATTAATATGCTTTTGTCTAAAGGTATAGTGAAACCTTTAGACAAAAGCAATAAGTGTATTATTGGCACCCATGAAACATTGCTCCTATTTCGAAATTGAAGTCTATTCCTACTATGAAATATTTTATATGTAATGATGAATAGGAGTGCCACTCGGCGGAGCGTTATGTATACTCATACATCATAGAACTTTTTTCAGAGACTGGTACGATTTGATTGGCATAACTTTTCATGAAATTATTACATAATCAGGCAGACCCTCGATAGATAAACCATATACAAAAAAAATGCTTCAACACAAATTAGCAACAACTCCAAATCGATGTTTTCTATTTTCCCATCATTAGGTTGAAAATTTTATTAATATCACTTTTCACCAAAAAATAAACATCAAAATCAAACTAGAAATTAAAAAGTTATGCGCAATCACATAAAATACACGCTGAATCGTAAAACTCCTTTTCGTCGTCGCTAAAAAACAGATTTACTTACGTAAGTGAACCATTATGTGATTTATTAATATCAGTACGTATTACACAAGTAAACGATAACAATTTACTCTAAATGACTCGTTACATCCGAGTAGATTAAGACGTCCGATGCAATAACGAGATTGTAATGGAAAGTTTTTTTAATTCTATTGTACTAGCTATAGAGCGATATTTTTCACATCTCCGCTTAAGTTACTGGCCAATGTTAAAACAGATCGAGGCGTATTTTAAATGCCTGCATTAATCTGTACTGTCGTCGGCGAGTCACGCATGAGGAATAATCAAGTTGAACAATAGACCAATGTCCGATGCAGAGTGAGCTATCGTACGCGGAACTATCGGAACCTCTATATATATACGTAGAAGCTCATATAAAACATATACATTTACTTAAACCACTAAATAATTCAAAATAGTGTGATTACATCAGCAACCGAAAGATAGTTACCACAACACTAGTTTTATGACTATTCACTAAACACGTCCACTTTTGCAATGATAAAAAAGTGGCTTTATTCATTTATGTGTAAAAACATAACATTTTTGATAACGCATATGACATGGTAAGTAACTCATTATTCTTAATTGCAAACTTAAAAGAAGAGCGATAATACCGTTTTTTACTAGTCTAAAAATTACAATGTATAGGTAGAGTATACATAGAGTTATTCATGTATGACTTTTTCAGGTGTTCAAAATTTGTTTCTAAAAAATAAACGCGGTCCATCTTTTATAATGTTCATATTTTTTTTAAACTTGTTCATGGATTCGTCTCCGACCTTGGCGTGTTTCCTCGAATCGTTTATTTTATGATTTCTTTTAAACAAAAAAACATATACCTATACTTGAAACGATCTAAAAAGGAAACAATAAATCTTTATTTCTATTACGCCAAATTAATTTTTGTCGTAACACACTTCTTAAACAGTTGATTTTTTTATCATTTTTACGCTATGCACTGTGTCTAAACTTCGGGCGTCCCTGTAGCGCTGCGGCTAACCGCTTGTTATGAAACACGGAGATTCATTTTCTATTCATAAACATAAAAAAATCGGCGCCATATTCGGAAAGTTTAAATTTGGATGGTGGTAGAGATTTTCAAAAGTACTGCTTAACGCCATCAATATCATCAACAGATATACAAATGCACGAGCCAGAGTTCTAAGCGAATACGACACACCAACGACAATTACGTCACTTAACATCATGTACTCGTATTAACATATTAAGGTGGAATCGTTAGAACATTTACACTAAAAATAAAGACAGTGATCATTATTACTCTAAGCTGAGTGTTACTGTATCTTCTTCATTAGTGACGCAAGCCGAATAAACTTACATTAATCACACTTAAGTACAAGCGACGATGCGCCTAAAATTACTTTCGCTTTAATACAACAATCGATTTGTTACTACCGAATCAATGTAATAACACGGTTTTGATGATTTTTTAATTATATACAACAGTGACTGTGTAATGTGCACTTGATAGGCGAATTCTCTTATGACTTAGCATTTGACGGTCTACGAAAATTCTTATGTAGTACCTAATTAAATTAAAAAAAGAAACACATTCTCTATAATAGCTATGTAATTGTTGATGGTTCAAACTTACAAGTAGAGTAAGAGACCTAATAAAAATGAAATATACCATATAATAATTGCCTACAAATATGGTTTTTTGACTCCACTTCATATAAATGTTATAAATGGTATCATAATTATTGAAACTTCTATATAAATCTTTAAAAATTATGTACATATATGTTAACATTTGTAGCATGAATCCATAACAAGTCCGGTTTATAAAACTAAACATATTGTGTTCACAATAAACAGCAGTCGCACGAACATGCAGATGTATAACGCCGAGCATTGCACTACGTTCGTGTCGCAATATAAACCCTAAGGTTCACAAAAAACATATTTATTTACTAAACATTACCGAGACATTGAAGAGCAGCCCAGTGTAAACTTCACTCTAACAATGGGCAGTTACCATATATACAACAATAAATGAAATGGCGTCTTAAATCTTTACAATAAGGTTAAAATTAAAACTTAAGAAAGTTGTTGGAAATGAACTCTTTCAAAGTGGGGATTATTTACCGACATCACACAAAGACTGTATAATTAGTGGCTGGCCACACGTGGATATACGATTAAGCAATTAAAGTCTGTTGTGTCAATTTAATACCACTTCTAACCAGAGAAACTTTAACGTTTTTTTTTTCATTATTCTAATTCTTCTAAAGGAAAACTTTTCACCGTGTGAAGTAAAATTAAAAATTGAAATAAAATTGAGATTTTCATAGAAAAGAGAAATAAGTTCACAAATAAAAAAAAATGTGGAAAATTAAGGTCTATAACCACGTAAAAAAGACTATTGGTAATTTCTTATTTGTTCCTTGTATTCGGTGAAGATTTGAATATAAGACGATCGAATAATTTGTGCTACAATAAATTTATTACGTTTGTCTACATAACGATGGATTCATTTTACAAGTTATATTTTGCTACATGTTTTGTTCTGAAGGCGCTAACATTTGTCTATGCTTTCTAAACCGAAATGTAAATGTAAACCAACATGTAACGCATGTTAGGACAATGTAAAGGGAAAAATACTATTTTAACAGGGGTGAAAGTTCAACGGAGGCAACGAATATAACAGGGCACCGCTTAACCGGTCGTTATCAAGTTTACTCCCCGGAAATGTTTTCTTTGCACGCAACCACCAAATAATTGAAGTAACACAGCGATCACTGACAAAGTAATAGAATAAATTAGGTTTTTTTTGAAAAAACGTTTGCAGCTACTACATAATTTGTTAAATAAAATAAAATAAAAAAATAACATTACGTTTAATACTAGTTTCATACTTACAGATTTTAAAATAAAAACCCCAATTTTTGGGGCAGAAGACAGTGTTATATGGTATTTCTACTTAGGAATGGATGCTTCGTAATCGCCGTCAGGGTGTTTGTTATTAGAGATCACTTACAGAAAGCACCAAGGAAAATCTCAGGCTTTGCAAGCATTTGTAGTTTACGGTTTCGTCTGCCAAGGAATTCGATTCGGCGAGGTTTATTCGCGAAACAATCGTTCACCGACACGCAACTTTAGCAGAATACCGATGAGCTGGAGGAGGTTTAGAATTACTTTTTTATGTTAATGTACTGAAATACCCGGAACCGGAGGGTTCAGTCGCGACATTTCGACGAAATAAAGTTAACAATGACACTATTGATAATTGCATATAAAGATATTATTATAGACAAAGAAGTTAATTCAGAAACCTATAACGTAACGGACTATATGCATATCGGATACTATTATTACAAATGCGCTAAAAATCGGCATTCGACGAATAGATTTTTTTTTATTTAACAACACTTATCATAAGATTTTTTTAATTCATTTATTAAGAAAAAGAGAACATTTTTGTGTTCATGTGGATACATTAAGATATGAAGTAGTTTTTCTTGCTACATATGATTTAACTTTCACCAATACTAAAATGTTATCTCTCTATTAACAACGGTAAAATAATAATAGAATGTAATAATGAGGATAAATACCTGTAAGCGAACGGTCAAATTTTATAAAATGCAATGTATGTTACAGAACTGTAAAACTGTAATATTATAACTTTGATCGACCTATATAGATAAGTTTGAATGCAGGTGACAACTCGAACAATGTACCATTAGGTGTCCAGTCTACTAAATGCACACAAAACACAAATTGTGAAGACAAATTATAAACAATGAAGAGAAGTAAATAATACAATGAAAGAAACAGATACAATTTTTCTCAAACGCTAAAGAAAACGCATAAAAAAGTATTTTGATTCGTCGGTACTGCGTTTCACTGCTCTCCCTAGTTTCCACGGATGAACCACAGGTGCTGTGACAGTTTGTGCTCGAGAGTACTCTTCCTCTTGGCTTCCGTTGATTCTAGATATGGTGGCCAGTGGAGCACAAGCCGAGGAGGAAGGCGTTCTGTATTTTTCGACGCGCCTTGCACGTTGCAGTAAAACGAATGTTTATCTCTCTTGAAAACGGCCGCACACCGTTGTCAGTGCTGACAGAGCCGCGGATATATATAACATTTTTCTTGTTATCTTACTCTACATCAAAGAAGATTTGACGCATTATCATATTAAATCCCCAGTAATGTTAAATTTTCTGAACGTAACTTCAAACATTTCCACATGAAACTTCCAACCGAACCGAACCATCTTCATACTTTGACTGCCATTAATGCTCGATATCAAAACAAAGTATATATAGAATACAACGATGGAACGATGACTAGTTACCTTGTAAACTCGATACACCTTATGCCGCAATCAAACAAAGCTTTGTCTCAACCTGCGATCCGACGCTTTCAAAACGCATACGATTACAGACAGCTGACCTAACAAATTAACAATACCGTTGATTACATGTTGCACAGGTGTTACACAACTTGAATTTACTTATTAAAATGCATGCTAGTAATAAATAACTTAAACCATGACAATGCTTTTTAACCGACGAAGAGAAGGCGCATCTCAATTCGACGAGTTTTTTCTTTTTAAGGTGTGAACATGGCCCGTACTTGCTCCTATAATAAATTTGGTGAAGCTCATCTCTAGGGAGCAGTAAAATAGTAAACAGAGATTTTCAATCTTCTGTAATTGTAAAACTACAAAAGAGTTGAACTCAAAGCTCATTCCCTAAAATTTTGAAAATTAAAACTAAGGACGAGGAAATTAAAAACATTAATTTTGAACCTGTTCATAATCGTCGTTTCTACTTTATAGTAAGAACGTCAAATGTTTCTAAATTTTAAACAAAAATATTCTTATATTATTTCATAATAAAATGTAGTCAAATAATCTTATACATTCTTCGACGAATTCTGCCCACATACAGAACCAAATATTCACCTTTGGATTAAAAAGTCCCCCTTCTTACGTTAGGGTCTTTTGTTTAAGTAACAAAACAAAATAAAATGAATAATAGCAAATAAAGCTTTTACGCACAATTGTTTGAAATTTATAATTGATACCATTTTACCCGGTAATCTAATTATGTTACGTTTTTAATGTTTTGTATAACACTAAGTTAAAAACGTATAATTCTTAGTAATAAAAATAAATTCTTGAGAGAAACTTTTTTACTCACAATATTTTTACGCCAAAAAATTAGAAAGGAAACCTTATCCGCTCAATTTAATATTCGGCCGCATAACAACCACAAAAAAGTAAACAATATATAGATTGATTTGTTGGCATTCGAAATACGAGTGGTGAGGAGTTTTTGCGCGCCAACAAAAACCCATTGCAAGAGCGAGCGGTCGCTATGGAAACTGCCATTCATTAATTCATATCCATTCGACGCGCATAGATTCCGGTCTCTTTGGTATTCCGACCGCAAGACGCCGACTGTAGTGTACGATGGTGGTTTACACAGATACTGATTAACACAGAACACATAACTGTTACGATAGGGCTAATAAGATCTATATTTCGTTGACACGATTAGATGATGTATGCAATCTTTTATGAGTAAAGGTTATGCGCAAAATTTATTACTAACTGAAGAACGTAACTTACAAAAATTTTATACCCCAAACTAATTCATCATAGTTATTAAAAAGATTTTTTATTAATGAAACAAATTATAACTGAACAATCAGTTTAGTTGTCAAAAAGTCATAAATCGTCTGGTTAAGGTTGAGTGGCCAACGTAAGAGGTCTTGCATAGGAATGTAACAACTGGATAGAGGAGCGATGAGTCACTCCCGGTAGAAACCATTTAGAAAGAGATACTCTGGCTGACTCGTGACAATTTCAGCGATATTTAAAAGTTATAAATGTTGGAATGTTGACAATATAGTAATGTATATGGACGTTCCTTTTTGCAATATTTAATGTTACATTAATCGCTAAGATCTTACCTTCATAAAACTGTATTGACTAATTTATTAAGCAATTTTTTTTATTTTTACCGATAAAATAGCTAATGAGGAATAATGAAAGATATTCATACCATTCGTAGGAAATCTTACCCCGTGACCGGATCGTAGAGGTCATATTTTACATTTTGAATGCATTGCCACAAAGGACATCGGATACCGTTCAGCCAGTAGAAGTACAGTTTAGACTCCTCATGTGCATTTAACGACGTATCTGGAGCGAGTAGCGATAACTGCACTCACTGGTACTCCGCCATGAATAGTTTTAGATTTTGGTCTTTTACGTAATTGAGACGCTAAAAACGAATAGGAGGTAATACAAGGGAATATCTACCAAACAAAGAACAATAAGGTCGTGCCTCTTCGAATTACTTTTGCCTAAAAATATTACCGCATGTGATAATTTCTCTCCGAATTTTTGTCTTTACTTATATTACATTTTTGTCTTTCTTCTAATCTATAATATATTGAAAAGCTAAAAAATATCAAACCTATTATATAGTTGTTAAGCAAAACAATTACATAATTTTTTCAAAAACGTATTACTGAAATAATCTTACTCGTTTCTATAAAGACATAGATTAATGTTTGAGTAAAGAACAAATTAATGGATTCATGCAGCGCAAACGTGCGGTAGTTAATGACTACCGAAGAAAGTAAACGGCGCCTTATCGCGGAAACAACAATTATAACAAAACGAAAATTCACAAACCAAATTGTAAATAACATTTTGTTTTGCGAATTTTAAACACAAACCATATACAGATTAACTAATTCTTTTAAATATAATGTAACTATTTCTTTAAAATATCACTTCATTCATTCAACATTTTTCAAATTGTCTAAATAACTTTCTTTTGAAGAATTCGAATGAATAGAATCTTTATTGCTGCTGATTTGACATAAGTTTTCTCACAAGATGGCAATATTCTGTTTAACTATATTTGTTAACTATTTTTATTATTCCCATGTTATAAAATTTCTAAACAATATATGGGAGTTACTGTGACTATTTTCATTTGATCCGTATATCGAATTAGATGATTATTTAATTGACTTACTAAATTTATACAAACTGAACACTAGCATCATGATTTTTTAATCGACTACGGACTAAAAGTTAACTTGAGGTCCTCATATTGTTAAACGTAAATGAGGCAGAAAATGGTCAAACATGCTCGGAACACAGCAACGCTCTTATGGCGGCATATTGACATTGAGGGTCGTAGCTAGCCAAGACGGTTCGCAGGCTATACAAACACCATTACTCATGTGACTGCGGACTTAAGTATTATAAGGCAAGCAGTTAATCACTAAGTTACGGAGGCAGTAATATGTGTAAACAATGGTTACTCGGTACACGTGAACACTGAGGTTTCAGACGGACGTTAGCAAGACGAAAACAATTGCCGAAAGTAAACGTAGCGAGTACCGTACGCGTTGTGACAATGCCGTTCTAGATCGAAAAGTGTTTTCACACCGGTTAAAATATAAATATGTAACTGTTGACCGTTATACAACTGTTATGTGGAATACCAATGAGCATTTAAACATTTACGGTTTTCAAAAGTTACGAGCCCGTACATAATTTATAAACTTGTTCCCTTTTATTTTCCACAGAATAGATTAAATTTCTTAATATTTATGATAATTTCAGAAGTACCTCAATTGTATGATATAGTCGTAATGAAAAAAAGAAATATTGTAAGTAAATTATTTAATGTTATGAATAAATTTTCCATATTTTTCCTTTAAATTAACTTTTAATAGTGATTTTGATGTTCATAACTTTTTGTAATAACATTCTTTTTAACGTTTATGGGCGTAATACTTGATCTCGATTTCAACCAATGTTAAGTTGCAATGAGACCATAGACGGTAAAGCATGTTCATCAAGATTACTTCTGGGTCTCAGCTCTCATATGTATGAATTCCAAAATAAAGTAAAGCTATTATGGCGGCAGCTTGTTATTAAATATGCAAGATCTATATTAAAAATAATATTCTAATGAATATCCAAAATGTACTTCTTCATGCAATAATTTCATGTGATTTTTTTAATAGTTAATCTCTTAATGAAAGTTCTTTGATCTCATATACACAGATCTTATGTAATTCGTGTAAGCTACTTTTTATATAAGAAAGTGATCTCGTTCGAATTGTTCACTTTGCAATGAACACGTGCAGATTAATTGTAATTAATTGGAAAGTAGACAAGTAAGAGTCGAATTTCAGACCACCTGGCAATTGATTCTTCTAAGAACTAACTTTCTTTCCTCTATAAGGTAGACCTACACTTAAATTACACCCTCCTTTATTCGATTCGATCATGCCTCGAGGTTAAATAGGATTTCATTAGTGTTTTAATAGAAAGATCGCGAGCATAAAGATAAAACCGTACACATAATTATAATTTTATAATACATCGTTGGTCGCAATTAATTAAAATGCGATAAGTGATCGCGTACGTAACTATGCCGTCTCAAATACAAAGTGTTGTTAAGGTGGTTCCGCACAGAAAAGAGCCTCTATTAGCGCAGTTATTGCACTTGAGCTAATTCGTTTTTGTGGAGCCTGACGATTTCACATGAGTTTCGCATAACCATCGTGCTATATGAGACAGCATTTATGTCACACCAGTGTCGCGCTGCACAGCTTTTATGTAAATTGCTCGTTACCATGACTACCGTTTTCGTTTAGCCCGATGATCGATTGATCTTTGTTTGCAGGTTTTATTTAAAGTAAGCATGTTTACGACATGTGCGAACGTGTGAAAAATATTGGTTTGTAGTGTAATGATTCTGACAATATTAGGATCAAAATGTTAATTAATTTAAGGTTTAGTTTGTTAAACAATGTCGATTG
>DWQX01006036.1:0-11981 GCA_018245475.1 Pharmacophagus antenor | reverse complement strand
AAATAATTTGTAGACCACTAACTTTTGGAGTTTTATTCAATATTGTAATTTTTTCAAGGTGGTCTCAAACTTTTGGCCGGCAGTGTACATGCGTATAGCGCGCCGTCCCTGTTGATAGATCAAACAAAGATCGCGCCGCACTGAAGGGTTATTTCGACTAACGTTTATTATTGTGAACTGTATGCCTGCAGATAATGCCGAGACGGAATTGTATCTACAACCTACAGGTCGTGTTTCGAAGTGTCTTATGTTCAATATACGAGTACAACCTATGTGTCATAACTAAATGCATATGTTCCGGATTTAACATCAAACTGTTGCTTTTTTATCTTAGTTTGAGTTGAAATTTTATTGTAAATAAATACTTTCAATGGAATCGTTACAGCATTTTACAAACATAATTAAGAATGCCCTAACATTTGCAATTTAAATATACAATACAAAAATCTTATATTATGTTAGCATTTAATAATAAATAATTAATTATTTTTCCATTGAAAAGAAAATTGAAACGTTTCCAAATCATAATTAATTCAAGAACAAGACAAATAATAAATTTCCGTCGTCCCAATTTGTTAGTACCCTAATTTAATAAAAATTCACGGTTAAAGTAGGAAATAGATCGACTTTGGTGGCTTAACAAACAAATAAAACGTCGCTCGTTCTGAAGTCACCGAGTCACTGAGTGGGGCGAAAAGGGTGGTCTGAGTGCTGGCATAAAGCGAACAAAACACAGGGTGCGCCCCGCATTTTATGAACGTACGAATATCTCGTGCGGAATTCACTAAGGCACACACACACACACTCCGTCGTCAAGGCGATAGCTAAAAGTGGACTTTCACGAGAAAAGTTAGAATTCGATTTACAATAAACTTTATCTTCCGTTAAAGTAATAAAACGTAAGTTTCAACACGTTCCAAAAACAAGTTTTGTTTATACGTGACTTTCGTAAACCTGTACTTTGCCCTCGTTATGGTTTACGTTTTTCACTCTCTTCTTACAAAAGTCCTCGAGGCCCAGCAGTGAGAATGTAAAGTGGGATGTTTTTGTACATATACACAGCTTTAGATGGACTTACTTCAAAACTGTGAACAATTTGATCAATTAATATAGCTACATATATGCGTTTATTATAAATTATTGCATAGGTTGTTCACACGTATGTAACCTTATAAATATTTTTTTTAATGTACATCTACTTTTCTTAGTTCGATAACCATAATTTTCTTTATAGAAATTCGCTAGGCAAAACTTTGACAGATATTTCTATTAATATTTATCACGTTTTGATCATTGTCAAATAAGAGATAATGTCTTGCTTATTATATAACAATATACGATTACTTGTTCAAGACGATGTTGTAACGGAATCTGTATCCGGGAATAAACTTAGCCGGTAAAGCACAACACAGATGTGAAGTGGGTGTTTGCTATTAGCCGTAACTTAAGTGCGAACGGGAGGAGGGGGAGTCAAGAGGGTTGCCCCCTCCCCCCCGCTGAGAGGGTTGCCAACGGCATCCGGGTTGAGTGCCATTGAACGGACGGCAATTAGGTCGAGCGAGTGCCCATCTTTGTTAGATTCTCAGCTTCTGCTATCCGCCCGAGGAATCTACGACTTTTACCCGATGTCGATTTGGTGTACCGCCGCCACCGAGTCTTCAAATTAATTACATTTTTTTAATTTAAGCGCTACGACGCGGACCATAAAAACATAATTATCCATCATTTACGTTGTAAATATTCTTTAATTAAATTAAATTTTATCTTTAAAGTAAAAAATTCTGCTACGTTAATGTAATTACCGTGAACCCATAAATAATAAAAAAACGGTTTAGTCATTTAACGTTAGATTTAGCGGACCCATTATTTTGACGGATTAACCCTGGATAAAAAGTTTTGTATACTAACATGCGTTTGACTTTTTAAATTTATTATACTGCCTCTGGCAACATTATTCTATACATTTTATTGCAAAATAGTAAAAATAAGATTACTGTAATGCACAAAATTTTTACAGACTCGAAAAGAAAACCATAAAAATGAGACAGTAAATCTAGTGTTAAAAAACTATTAGTTTAATTTTAAACTCTGATTTAAATAAATCTCAAAAATCACCCGAGAATTTATTTTAGGTAATACATAAATAAATATCTCAATAATATATCCATTTCGCAAGCGCTAACTATAATGGTGCACGTTTGACCGCAAATTAAACCTGTCAATCGGCGTATACGAACATCAAACTGCGGGATGTATACAAAATTTTGATTGAAAGTTTTCCTAATATATTTGCGCGAGAGAAATTATTCATCAATGTCAGAACGAATTTGGCTGCCAATAAATATGGGATTGGATACTAATTTGACCCGATATAAATTGAAAATACAAATCTCGTTGTAGTTTTAATGAACTTATTTACTTACATTAAACACTAAAGAAAATTGTATTAAGAAATAATCTTGATTTTAACATGATGTTAGTTTCACTTCCTAACTGGCACAGTAGTTTAACACTTGCCGTGTAACGGGGTGAAGGGAGGGCAGACTGGAGTGGTGTCTAAAAATTAAAAAAAATATATACAAGTCCATGCCGTCAAAAATTGCTACATGAAAGCCTGTTTGGTATAAATTAGTTGACTTTCACGTTAAGTGTTGACTCATTGCTGATAAAAAAATGAAGCAACAATGAAGACGTAGATGCTTCAGCGTGATCGATGAGAAAACTATGGCTAGCTCTCCACGTATACGACTGGCGAAATAGCAACTCTGTCGTGGCGGCACATTGTCATCGAGGTTGGTTGATACCTCAGCGAGTTAAACGGATGAACGGGAATGAACTCACAAGACCGACAAGCGTTGTATCCATTCAAATCAACAGAAGAGTCCATTCATTCCGGCCTTGCGGTTAAAGTAGTATCGATCGTGGAGAATTCGAAACGTAACCGTTTTCTTCGAATAATACTAAAGCGGATAATGGATGATTTACGCATTCCCGCCTACCGACAGCGGAGTGCTTTGTAACAGTGCGAGGACAGCGTGGCGCTGCACTTCATTGAAATATTAACTATTAAAATCATTCTTAATTTCTTTTACTAATAACCAACAAAATGTTGGTAAATGACTTCTCTTGTCGGGGACGGCCTAGGTAAAACTGTTGTTGCGAAATAAATAAATCACAATCTGTATATTCGTATTGTCGCGAAGATGACTAAAAAAATTAATCATAATTAGTCTTCATACAAAAACGAATATAAGAAGTTTAAAAACATCGCATCATTCGGGATTTCTTTATGAGCATTTCGTTGACGTTTAGCAATGTATATTTATTGTATGCAACTTTAAAATTATTATTTAAGATAAAGACTGGATTTAAAATAAGAATTCAATAATCTAAAAACCAGTTTAAACCCATGTTTGTAGCAATTTAAAAAAAAAACAACTAATGCGATAATCTGAGTCAGTCGAATCGCAGCTTATTAACAAGAACGGCCGCACACGGTCTAGTCGATGTCTCGTAGCCTTCGGCGATTGTACGTATGGCGCAAATCGCGTGCCGAGAGTGTTTCAATATCGCCGCGCCTAACTTTCACTAATAACTTTTACACCGTTTTACAATTATTTGTGAAACATCCTAACTTTATTACAACACACGGCAAATCAACGAATTAACGAAAGTGTATGCTTGTTATTATGGAATAACAACCTATTACTGTATTATTATTACATCTTTAATGATACATCCCTACTATCATATCTGATCATCCTCAAGGTGCAGTGGGAGCAGTGGCGTCCCTATAAGGCCAGCCCAATATGTTAAATGTACGTTTACGTAATAAAATATTATTGTATGATTTAATTTTCAGTCATACCTTTGTGGTCTTGTCAAGACTTTGTACTACAAATAGCTGATGAGTTTTTGGGCTCGTATGCGAAGTACTGCCCCTGACTGGGATAGAATCTATTATAGTAGTAAGTCCTCCTATTTGTATACTATGTTTCGTACAAATGAGGTTTTTAAATAAAATAAATTATCGAATGAAAATACAGAGAATGCTTACAAAAAAACAAGTTTTGTAAATTTTCTTTAGCTCTGTTTTTTTTTGGTAAATCTCTGAAACAGCTGGAAAGGTTTTGACAGAACTTACATCAAAAAAAAATACAAAATTTTAAGAATAAGTTAGACTATCTACTATTATAAGTAAAAAGATGACTTGATTTCTGAAGGACTATTCGAATAGTAAACGTGATATTACACGGTGATTCATCAAAGTCGAGCAAGATGAACCCAAAGTTCGCTAACGGACTTGATATTACCATCACAATTTCCTGTTTTTATCGTTTGTTAAATCTACAAGTTGTAGAGAGATGTTAGATAGTAGTTTATTTATGGAGCTAAAACTGTCAAAACTTTGTTTTTACACGTTGTTTATACAAGAATAAGGCAATAGTTCACAGGTATAATAATAATTAGTCGAGAATACATAGAGACGTAATAATAATTATGATATTTAGTCACTTCACAAATACAGATAATAGTTTATATACAATACATATAGTAAGACAATTATAGTAAATGCGAGTGAAACGGTATGCCTCAGCAAATGGTACTGGTTCTTAGGCCCGCTTACCGTCCGTCGATGTCGTAGTATCTCCATATTTGGAGTATACTGAAGCGTTATTATTTCTCTGATCCTCAGCTAAAGGGCTATTATGCCTGTGTGTTTAGATAGATTAAAGATGAGTTTCCGTCAACGGGAATATCCTTGCGAAAGTTCGAGCAAGAAGCGCATTATAGAGGTATTGCAAACATCTATAACTGAGCAAGCATATAAATTTACATTGTAATACCAGGAGGGAGAAGGCCTAATACGTTTTCCAATACAGTAGTAGTGTGAGATTTTTCATAGTTCATCTAAAGATATTTCTTAACTAATGTACTATACATTATGTAAAACAATCATTGTTTGCAATATTTGAAACTACGAATGCGAGGTCTTAATTAAAAATTTAAAGACGAAATTCGGCCACTAATTTGAAAATAAAAATTGGCGAACACGTAATGTACAACAACTAGATAGTCTGTACAAAGAAGTACAAATGAGTGAATCGAGAAAAGGAACGTTGCAGTGTAATTAATCTCCCGCATAAACAGAAATAAGAGCAGGGAAACATTTATTTAACGGCGCGCTGCACAAAAAAGGCAGCATTTTATTTTCGCCCACTTTTCCAATCTTCATTTATTTAAGTTGGCGTCGCTTGAGAGTGCACTTAGTTGCCACTAGAGGTTTCATACGAAAGGGAACAATCGAGACGAGCGGACCGTGTTATTCAACATCGCAGTAATGAAAAGTTTGAAACGCCTTGAAAGTTTTGATCCTCTATATTAATTATAAGAACGAATGGTTCAATTTAATGAGTTGCTAAATTTATATATTGATAAAGCAGGTATTTAAAATTTTAATTTAAACTTTTTCAGGTCTACAGCGCGTAAATATTCACTAGGCACGATACCTAATATTCCTCGAATTTTCGACGCGAGTTGCACCGGCCGTGTAGCGTGAAAAAGTTTAAATTGTAACGTATGTGTCACGGAAGTTTAAAAAATAAAAATAAGCTTACAATTAGGAACTTAGCTGTTTTAAATTTAGCTATTACGTAATTCAACATGCGCAACGCCCATCATTAAAGCCCGTAGTGAATGCAAGAGGGCACAATAGTCTACGTACAATTGTAACGAACCCCAAACTCGAATTTTAGTTCGCCCCATTATTATAACTGGCAACAAATACACGGCGAAACTGTTAGAAGTTTCAGTCGTCCGTAGTACGCGTGCGCCGCAACCTGTCGAATATTAATGAGCGATAAGTATCCAACATCCAAAATCTTGTTAAAACTTTTCGCCCGTTTCTTGGCAACGCGACATCCGGACAACGTCTCCTAACTGGAAGCGAGCTGTGATCTCATATCTGTATACAAACGGAATTGTCGGTAATAATTAATGTTTTGAAGATAGTTCTAAGTTCCTTTCTACACTATGATATCGTACTAGTATTTTATTAATTCAAAATGGCTGTGTTAGAAACCCATGAAACGAGTTTTTTTTTTGTATAAAGATGCGACGATAGCATGGTGAGATTTTCACCTGGTAGTACACATGTCCATAACAATAATGTGTTAGTTAAGACATTAACAAAGACACCATAATGAACTCATCGCCTTAAGATTTTGTCACCGCATACTTTTTACGTTTTTTATGATTTTTTTTAGAAGTGGGCTAAAACATGTCCTCTATTTCACATGATGTTATGAGATCAAAGGCTGTAGGTGGTGTAGCATGGTTCACTCCGATCACTCTGGCTCTATATGTATGACTTTTTTTTATCGGTTATATGCTAACACTTAGTCTCGATTTCACATGATGTTAAGTGACAATGAAGCCGTAGATGGCGAAGCGTGTGCGCATAGAATCTCTGTTAGAAGCATCTGGCTCTCACATGTAGGACTGCCGGAACACAGTAATGCTGCTATGGTGGCAGATTGACATTGATAGTGATAGCTAGCCAGCTTGACGAGGTTGAAAAATCCTACCACCATCCAAACTCCACTACTACTGTGGCCCAAGAATCGAACTCGGGACCTTCGCGTTACAAGGCAAGCGGCTAAAACAAGGGCGGCATGTTTGGAGACAGGACTAGGCATCGCAATTGTATAGGCTACGATGGTATATCTAGAGACACTACACAATTACAAATAATTTAACGTAATTGAAGTAACCGTTCAGTGTAAAATAAAACGAAAGCGCCCCCTAATACATGAACATAGAATTTTATGAAGGTTAATAGGGTGTTAAATGATATATATATATCACGTGACGTAACTTCAACCGTCATTCCGGAAGCGAAGGGAGATCAAACGAAGATCATTTTAAATTCATTACATGTCTACGCTCCTATTAGCTGGCTATCGTGAATCGTAAAATGTAATGTTATAAACACACCGTTGATGATGATACTTATTTAATTTTTTTTATATAAAAAAATAATCCGTACCGAGAATAATATCGGGGCGTAATAAATAGGCCCGGGGTTTTGACTTTTTATTTCGTCATCGAGAACGCAATTTCCTTACCAGTACAAAGACGAAATTAATAGAGGCAATAAGTAAGTCGTAATTTATTTTAATTTTAATTATCAACACGAGATATAAATTTTTTTTTATGAAACAAAAATGTCTGTCCATCAGTGTCTTATTCTTCAACAAAACTGGGATGTAAAAATAGACATATAGACTTGATTCCAACAAGGACCTGTCACAGAATGCCCCGCCCGGAGTCATAGCAGAAGGAAAATAAAGTTTGTGTTATACAAAAAGAAGTTATTTATACTATGTTATTCACAGATATGTATGTTAATGTGTTTGCAAATAAATTTAATGAAATTGGGGTCAACAATCTTCTTATCTGGCCAAATGTTTCTCTAAAAGTAATTAAGACAAGCAAAAAATAACATCTAATAATACTCAGAAGAAAATCGATTTGAAATGTAAATAGTTCTCTCAGAGGACATTATCGGAGCGTCACGAACCAGTAATCTAGGTAAGCACGAACGTTAAAGCATACCTGCGTCGGAACGGCTATATAAGGAATTAAGGAATAAGCCCCCCGAAAGTGGGACAGGGGAATTAAAACAACTGTTTGCGTTATTAAATAAATTTTAACTGTTATTTCGAACAGTTTAATGTGTACATTGCAAATGATATTAACGTAATGAATAACGTTATATTTAACGGAATATTTTAGTTCAACAGTTTTTTTTTTTCAACCAGCACCTAAGGTTTGGTTCATTCCAATTGCTTATTGCACTGAATATTACTAAGTTTTATACTGCAAAATTTCATTAATATTTACTGTTGTGCAATAAAGATTACTCTATTCATTACAGTTTCTGTTCTTTGGTGTTCTACTGTATACAAGTCTCTATCGCTTATTACAATATAAAAAGGAAATTAGGAAATAACTTTCAGAATTCCCACAATTTTTTTTATATTCTCGTATCAAATCATGCACTGCTCCAAGAGAATGGACAAAATACTTGTTTTTAACTGGTGACCATCCTATCATTAATCTACAAAAAAGATACTGCGGGTAAACGATTGTGGAATATTGAGTTTCAACTCAAACTACATTTGTAATACAAATCATTTGTAAGAGCGCAAAAAAACGTTCACAAAATCACGTGATCTAAATAGCTTTAAATCTGTCGAAACGTAATACCAATACAGCCCGCTCCCTTTAAATTTGGTGGTCAAATATAGAGAGAGACCCCAAAAAAGCCTTATTGCTCGAATCGACAATCCAAAACAGATTGTCTTGGTGCAGAAGAGTGCGAAGATCCGACCCCAAATAATGGGAAAAGGGAAGGACAAAGAAGATCATTTGTAACACTTCAACATTATGGAAATAACATATTAATATTAACTGTAAGCAAATTTATTGATGGGACGAGATTGAATACGAAGGTTTATCATACATTTCCTGTTGTCACTAGCTCAATAATATAGAAAGCTGTTAATCTTCGTTATCAGAAGCAATGTATAGTATATATACAACAAAAAATTGCAATCGATAACAATTTCAAATTCATGAGCTGTCACTATAACCTTTATTTATATGCCGCTGCGAGCGCTAACCGATTTTCAACATATTACATCAATTGATCAATATTCAGGACGCGATGCTGAAGCTCTAACGAATACTTTTTTTCCTTTCTCAATGTTATGAAACTTACCTAAGTTAAGTGCGAGTGTGATAGTAACAATTTATAGTGTACATCGAATATGTGTGAAAGAATGAGTAAGACAATAAAAGAATTTGCTGTTTCGTTCTTGTTTAGGATACTACTTATTACAACATGTGAAATAGAAACTGAATAAAAATCTAGCCTAGTTTGTCAACCTTAAAATTTGTATATTCTTTTTAAATTTTATGCGCTCTACTTTAAAAGTAAAGTTTATTCTATTTTGTGCTCCCTTGAAATTGTATTAATATGCCTTTTTTAATAGTAAGATTTGACCTCTATATCACATTATTTTAAGCGATAATGACATCATAGATGATAAAGCTAACTTGCTTAGAATGTCCCTGCATTCATATGACAGCCGGAACACAATAATGCTGTTATGGCAGCAGATTGGCATTGTGGTTGGTAGCTAACCAGATAGGTTAAAAAACCCTTCCACCATTCCGACTTAATAAAAATTTCTTCCTAACTCATTATTAACCCATAAGGTAACATGTGTTATCCTTGTTTTCATACATCAATATTTTCTTGGCATTCTCCATTCACTTCTACCATCGTTGTACCTACATTTGTCAGCTGCGACTCGTTACCCCGATAATTTAAAAAAAACAGTCACTCGATATATTACAATTTGGGGTTAATCTCTGACCAAAACCCCGAACCATTCTCGCGCACACCTTGCCAATTCTGTTGTGAATAATTTATGAGTTAACAACACATTTGCACCGGGCGTGATTTAAAGCTATGCGGCCTGCAAATCATGTTTAAGATCGTTAAGTTATTATTATGAAGGATAATGGAAATAGGCAAGAGACTTTTGGTGAATAATAATAATTAAACCATCCGATTATATGCAGGTTTTTCGTTCATTTCTGCAGTGCACATAGTTTCATTGAGACCAACAAATATAATTCATTATTTTATAACAAACTAGGGAATTATGTGTCGTTCAATATATGTATACATATCAGACGTCAATTAATTTTCCATGTCATTGAAACAATATCCAAATTAGAGTATGCATTAGGGTATGTCTTGGACCTATCGTCGCACACCAAGATTTACCCTCCGATCTGCCCTAATAAATAAAAGCGAATAGAGCCCCAGTAGTTATTTGTTACGCTGCCGAACACACTGCCCCAAATTAGGTTGGTAACGGACCATGGAAAGCTTGCGCGCCCTCAGTGAGGTTTGGCGGAATTACATGGGATATTATATTAAATTTTTGACTTCGTACTAAACAGTTCCAACAATTCAATTTCCATATTAGGTTCATGGTTCATGCTATCTGTAACTCGTAACGATGATGTCTTCATTACTGTGATATGCTCGATCCAGAACAATTCATCTTTACCACATGGTTTTTTAACGCTGAAAACTGTGACAATATATACTTATAACATATACAATATTATACTTATAACAACAAGTAAGAACTTGTTGTTATAAGTATGTATGATTATCGAAACAACAATAACTTTATGACGGTGAATCGATAATGTCAAGACTATTTATAGCCAGGGCAGCTAGGCTTCTAAAAACCGTCTCACCATCCAGACACCACTAAGTGACTGCGGATATATATCAGCGACCTTGTCCGTACAAAGTTTGCATCGCGCAAATTTCATTAAAACTAAAACACATCTTCGCAGCTCTAATCCTAGTTATTACATAAACTACAGCGTTTTGTGTCCATTAAAGGTTTAAAATGGAACGACCTACATTCATTGCATCTACCCATATACCTAAATTAATTCAGATAAGATGTTACGTACAGGCTTCCGCGGTTAGGAGCCGGTCATACTTATAACCGTGTAAAAGGCAGGCATAGCGCCAAGCGCTTAGGATCTCTCAGCTGTTGACATTATTTAAGTTCCCGAGATTACTTGCAGCGCAAAGGATGTACGACGTAAACTTGTTGTGGTTACGTTAATATGTCGACCAGTTGGAATTAAGTAAGTAATAAATCTTTTCGGTGTAAATAAATTTACAGATAGAAACCGGTTAAACAGCTGCCAATGTAGTGCATGGAATGCTGTATAGTTCTTTAGTATCTAGATTACTTAACCTTGTGTCAATCGGTATTTGATATGCCGCAATTAATTGCATTTTTCGTAACACGTGGAATATTATCGAAAGTTTTTGTTTTGTAGAATCACTTGATTGTAAAAGTTTAGTGGCGGAAGCATTGCGCTGTTGTAAAATCTATTATTTTGTGTACAGTATTCTTTTATTGATAAAGTATCAATTTTATTCGTCAAAGATACATGTTGGTGTTTATGCATTATGTCATCAAAAGGCATTTATTCACAAAAAAATAGAGACAGGTGTAAATTCTATTGACTATCGATGTAATAATTGATAGATATGCATTGGAAAAAAATTCTTGGTGCTATTTGCGTCTTCATTTTCAAAACGTACATTCATGACGCACGTTATTTAATTCATTTAATCTATAAATTATTTCTATTCGTAAACCAAAACATCTGTTCAGTTAGTAGATCCGAAAATTTATTACGTAAAAATTAGTATATAAGAAAAATCATCTGAGATAATACTATTATTATTTAATACCACTGAAATTAATAAACGTTTCATTTACTTGCGTATTAGCTATTTTTAATTTACCAAGTTAGATATAAAGTATCCAAAGAAACATCTAAGTACCAAGGAGTCAGCGTTCGAAAGGAGGTCGATCGCATATTCAACACACGGCTGCTCCGTCAACCAGCTACCGCAGCCAATCAGGCTTCCTCGTGACTTGCGGTCTCAATGTGTTAACGGGAGAAAAGGGTAGCTCGTGCTGACAGGAGATATATTTAGGTATTGGAAGATGCGATGGTTCACTTCATTTTAAATTCGACTTTATTTTAAATTAGTCGAGGATTCGGAGACGGATAAACAAAAAGATTTTTTCTTCTATTCCCTTCACTAATTTCCGTCGATTTGACATAACTTTTAAAGTCAATTTCAGGACTATATGAACAATTGTCTGTAAATCATTATGTCTTAATGCAAAAAGTAATAAGGGTAGACTCCGTTCGGAAGTTGGTGCTGTGATAGTATAGTATTAAGTCCATACGTTTATATTGAAGCGTAGGCTTGTATTATAGCTCGCGAATCACCGGATTCGCGAGCCAGCTTCGATAAAGCTGTAATAGTCACTATGACTAACAGCATTTAC
>DWQX01006035.1:0-11982 GCA_018245475.1 Pharmacophagus antenor | reverse complement strand
TATATATATATATATATATACATATATATATTTGTAAATTAATTCAAAAACACTGTGTAACAGTTACTTTACCACTTATTTTTCGGTTAAAACAGACAATTATCATCTCAGTCGTATGTTTATTGGATTGAGACTCGTATTACTGCTGAGTTACCGCATATGTATGGATAATTGTGTATAATACACGTATAAAAAATAGTTACAAACATAAAGCAGCAGACGAAGGTTCGGAAACCTTTTAAAAATATTCCGAATTTGATAATAAAAAATATTTCACGCGAGTAGACCGCCGAAGACAACGACGGATTACGGCTTATGGAACATGTACCGCCTCTCGGGTATAAATTATTTATGTAAATTCTTTTCGACCGCTCGGAAATATATTTCAGAATCGACGTGATTAATGTAGACGGATTTTTCACTTGGGCTCTCCCTAACGAAATGATCAAACAAATGACTGTGATTGGTAACAACTCGAATGAAAGTTTCTTGGGAATTCTATAGAATCTGCTCGTAAAAAACAACCAAAATATTTTTAAAATATACACTAAAAATATCAATACTTCCTCTTTAAGTATTACGTAAAATTAAAATGAGAATAATGGAAATCACTCGAGTTGTAGAAGATTATGTTAATTGTTAGAAATCTTGTTACTAAGGACTTTTTTGTAACTGTTTATAACATAATGAACAAGCTGAAGTACGGATCGAGATATGCTCTTAAGCGATATTTCCGACAGGAGCCGAGGGGCTCATGCATTTAATGGAATCAAAAGGATTAAGAGCATCTGCCTGCTTGTTATTCAAATCGATTGGGAGCTCATTTATCATTTCAAATACGCTACTGCGTACATAAACTATGAGGTATGGTTTCCGTTTATCAAAAGGGTAAAAAATTAAAAGCGCAATTAAACTATTAATATTTCTGATATAGTACAAGCATCAGGATACGTAAATTCCCTAGGTATGGTTCATAAAACTATTATTAATATAATTTTAGGCTACCATTCCCATGTTAGTATTTTCACATTAAAAAACTTATGGAAAAATTTAATGTTGGTTAGGAATACCAACCAGGAAAAATTATTACATTGAAGTAGTTTGAACGCCAACACCTGCATAGAGGCCCAGCAAAGGGTGGAGAAATAGATCGACCGGTAGATAACATTCTAGCATCGGAGCAAAACAAATACAATTTTAACCGGTTAAAAAAGTGTACCCGAAACACTGACATGATGATGTATTGTTAAATGTTTGATTGTTGGTCGCTTGTATCGTTTGATTAATCTAAATCTCATTTAAATTAGACAACAAACAGCTTACTGGATTTATTATAACTACACACTTTGCGTTGTGTAAACGATAGGCGGGGAGCTAAATAATCTTGTACTCCGACATTGAGAGTTTTAATTACTACTTTTCATATATTAATAATAGTGGCGTAGTTGCTTACCAAGCGGGTAAGCCTTCTGACGCTACCACCCTCAATGACAATCTGCCGCCACAACAGCATTGCTGTGTTCCGGCAGTCATATGTGAGAGCCAGAAGTATTCTGGGCGAACACGCTTCACCATCTGCGGACTCATTGTCACTTAACATCAAGAAAAATCGAAGCCCATTGTTAGCCTATAACCGATAAAAAATTTCTACAAGAAGTTTATATTTAATCCACTTTAAGAAAGAAAACAATCTTGTAGTTCTTAACACACTAACTAGGCATTATAAATCTAAAAAACCTGACCGGCCTTTGACCACGATCTTTTTCGCACGTTCTTTTCGTACGTGATCCACTTTTCATGGCCAGTTATCAGCTTCTTTAAAATTGGTTCGTTTTCATTACGTCGTAATAAAGAATCACAAATAAGTACACGGCTTATTAGGCTTCTTTTAGTGAGCTCATGAAGCACCCAAATATCGAGTTTTTTTGTGTAGTCAACCTTTTCCAAATGCGCCAAAACCGTTTTAATGTCGATTCCCAGTTCTCCAACTACATCATAACTACTAATACGCCGATCTTGCTCCACTTTTTCGAAAAATGGCATCAATTTTGTCTCTAATAGGGCGACCAAAGCGAAGTGCATGTTTGATATCAAAATATCCGGATTGAAAACGCTTAAACCAAATTTGCGCTACTCTCATAGCTATTGCATTAAGTCCATAAACATCAGAATTAAAATATGAAAATGTATCAAATTTCTTCATTAGATTCACTCATTTTAGCAATAATAAAAACAAGTGAAAATCACAAATTTCCTAACTTGAATTTGGAATTGTCTTCTTTAAAATTAAAACTTTTTAATGATACCAAAACCAGCTAAATACAAATAGTATTTGATTTTAAGTAAGCCAAAGAGATTTTATTATAAGTTCATACATACTATATGCGAAAAGACTCCCCAATCTATTATTTTTAATTTTAATGAAAAGACCAATCACATACCTTGATATCATTCAATATCTAGCATTTTCAATATAAAATTAAATTATAATAAAATTAACAGACTGTATTTGTAACATCTCCAGCTTACAAAGAAGGGTCATTCGGGAAGAATAAGGTGACCGCCTCCAGCGATACCGCGGCAGGAAATCGCTCGGCAAACATTCGGTAAGCACTCGTGAAATGTCTACAAGGTGTATCACCCGGTATGTGAGTATAATTATTAGTTTATTATTAATCTTTCATGTTTATTTCTTAACTTAATAGTTATAATTAAAACTATTCGTTCGATGGTCACACATACTATGGTGGAGTAGAGGTAATTTTCATAGATTACATAAATATTTTGTTAATTTCACTGTCAAAATTATACAACACTAAGCAGTATACACAAAAAATAAATTTGATATACAAGTCCATAAATAGTTACTTTACCTAATTTTTATATAATTATTTATAACCACAAAAATTATTTACAAAAATATTTTTTAATGCATACATTAACAATACACATTTCATAATTTAATTACTTGTCTACTTACACTCATTAAAAGGTTATGTATAAAATGTAAAACACAATATACTTAAAATTGTAAAAAGGTTTATACCTGCATTTCACAGACCATTAAAATCGTATAGGCAAGAATGTTTAATAGAAAGGTAAAGGTAGAGGTATAGACATTCTGTTTTTATTCAATAACCGTGCCACCTTAAAAGAGGATTCGTATTATAACCCTTTGTTATGTTTAAATTGACTGAAACTGCAGACTGTAAAAACTTTAAAAAAGAAAAATAATACACTTTTGACAAAGTACTTTAAAAAAAATGTAAGTCTCTCTGGCAGCCATATGCTAACAAGGTTAAATAATGTTTGAAAATGATTATGCATTAATAAACAAACGCATAAGATAATAACAGTACAACATAGTCACTGAATAATAAAGTAACTAAAATAAACACGTTGTTGCAGTAATCGTAACGAAATTAATTAAATATTGATTCCAAAAAATACACATATACTAAAGTTCTAAGGACATACTTTACATATCAAACTAGATATTATTCGAAAATAACATAGATTTATAATTGATAATCGACTTGATTTAATTGATTTTGAATTGATTAATAACGTTTGTGCCTTTAATTATGAATATTTGTTTTATTGGATTTTATTATAAAAATTATTTTCTAACATAAACAATAATAATTAAAAATTATTATCATAACAGCTGATTTTATCAATACATATAACCTTCAATTACGTAATAGTGAATAATTACGTAATAACGTAAAGTGATGGCTTCGGTTTAATATAATGAAATATCGTTATGTTTCTTGTATTCACAAGATCGAATGAATCGAACACTGTAGCAATTTACACAAGTATATTACATTGTTAATTTAAAATTATTAACAATTACCAACGAAGTGCCATAAAACCCACTTAAAATAATTGTAACTTCAACGAGCCGTGGGAGCATAACAACGGGGAAGAATATTTTTAATAGGCCCTTCAAAAGAATAGGCATACAATTACTTGAGAGTGTGTAAAAAATATTCGTATTTCTCGCTATCATTGCTAAAAAATGCCGCCAGTTCCGAAAAAGGAATTTCGCAGCCAATACCGATAGCTCGTACGAAATCGTGGAGCGTTCCATTCAATCCTTTGTCGTAGCCATTTGATTAAAGTAAAGGGGCCGCAATCACATGCGAGAAGTCTTTGATCCAACGGAAGTATCGCGTTTACAAACGGGGCACCGACTGCATTGTGATCGAGCCGCAACTTTAGATGGAAGAAAATTCCTAGGCAAGGCAATCGAGAACTGATGCAATGGAAGCGATGCGCACTTGATAACCGACACCTTTAACAATTTTAAAACGACCAAATGCTTCTTGATCGAATAAGCGAGTTGGATGTGAAAAAAATTTACAGGTATATCCTTTATACATCTAACCTGTTGTTCAAAATATTTAAAAAAAAAGTATAGTAACAACGTCATAAGTTTTTATTAATAGAAGTCTTACTTGCCTGTTATTGTGTTTAAGCTGGTTTTCTAAGTAGAAATCTTTCTTTAAAATTGGTATCCAATAATGTAATCTTATTTTTATTACATTTTGATTGATGTAATGTGCGTAATAACATCTGTCGCAATTAAACAAAAACTCTTTGTCCTCTATCATATTAAATAATAAACCTTTATTCGTCGTCTGTCAAAGACCTGGGGTTATATATAGATAGCACGCTGAGCTGGCACATTCATGTTACTGAGTTAAGTAAAAAGGTGACTAATAGTTTGCGTTATTTGTATCGTCTTAAAAATTTCTTCCCTTTCAATACCAAATTGTTGCTAATACAGTCTTTGATTATCCCTTTGCTGGATTACGCCGATGTGTGTTACGCCGATGCTCCCTAATACCTTCTTAGCAAATTGGATCGTCTTTTCAATAACTGCATTCGCTTCATTTTCGGCTTACTCAAGTATGACCACATTTCTTCTTCCTGCTCTGAACTCAAATGGCTTACTCTCAGTAACCGCAGATCTTACAAAACACTTTGTACATTGTTTTCTATCTTACACGATCCATTTACGCCTGAGTACTTGAAATGCAAATTTAAATACCAGGGTAACTCTCGTGAGCGTGTCCTTCAATCTCCTGTTACGTCCAATCTTCATATACCTTTCTACAAAACTAACTTCCTCTACAATTCCTTTTCATCTTCTTCTGTTGGGCTATGAAAGGGACTACCGGCAGTTACGGGAAGCTGTGACTAAGCTATCTTTTTAACGTATGCTCTGGGACCATTTCTTAATGGAATAACCTATCTTTTCATTATCACCTTTTTTTGCCTTCCTTTCTTTTGTAATTTTTTTTCTTCTTCTTAGTGCACACTATTAGTATTTTTTTTTGTAATGATATTTATTAATATGTATGTATATTTGAAAATTGCCGTCTCATTTATCATTATTACATCCCCCTCTCTCTCTCATCTTTATTTATGTAATTATTATTTTTTATTCTCTATTATTCTTTTTACGCACCCTATATTTATATTTATCTCTGCTAAACCCTAAGGTAGACTGGCAGAAAATGCCATTTGGCATCAAGTCCACCTCATGTACAGGAGTGCATTAAACTTTAAATAAATAAATAAATATTTATGAATGATATTTTTTAATAATGTAAGAAGCATTTAAATTTGAATTGCGATACATGTTAACAAAATAAAAAATTGAGTACAATATCCGCGACGGGATATTACTCTCAAAAATTTTCAAACAAAAAATCAAATATATGTAAGTGGTAATTCATCTCAAGCATCATTAACGAAGTAAAGATTTACGATCACGTGCGAAGAGACGAAAGCGACAGCGGCGAAGGCGAGCTCATCACTGATGCAAGTAATTAAAGCCCTAAATGAATATATAACAATAATGTTTCAAGCATCGCCGCAGCAACCGACTGCGACGTTTATTTACGAGGAGTTCGCACAACAGGGGTTACCGCGCCTAATTTCTTGGCGCGACGCGGTCTCGCGCGATTTATTTTAAAACTGAATTCCTCGTATTGCTTGTACGTCCCGCTGCGTTCTGATCGATAATTCCTTGAGGGTCCCTAGTTATACAGATCACTCCCTAATGTAAAATTATATTAGAGAGTAAGTAATTTTATTAATTTTAACGTATAAAAATAATTAGTGTTTATCTAGTAAAGTGTTATTTGGACAACTTCTTAATTAATTTGTGAGAATCCCATATATATTACTTTATTACATGTATCGTATTAAAACTTTACACGATCAGTTGCATTTTTAACGCCGAGAAAAGTAAAGAGGGATGTAATACGCATCACAGTCGATCCAGTAACAACAAATGAAATAATAACAATTCCGCGCTCACTACGACCCATCAAGTCGGACAGAATTCATTACGTTTGTGTCACACGGCGTCGTTCAATATCCCGGATTGGTTTCCAACACGCAATAATTACAGGGATAGATATTTTCTATTCACATTTTTTAAATAATCAAACATTGTGCCGTGATTCGATATGTAAACCTAATTAAATGATTTCAATAATTTAAGTTACTGCGAATAAATTAAAGAAATTTCTGCTTTTCAGTTATCGTTTTATTGACGACAGGTTTTTTTTTGTCAGCTGTGAATCCAACACACTTATAGACATTCTTTGTTTGATAATTTAAACGTAATAAATTTGGAAAAAAATAAAAGTCATAGTTATAACATGAATCCACATATTTTATTTTTACTATATAAAAGAATTTAAATGGTGGGTGAAATAGATGATGCTGATAGTGATGTATTGAATTACAATTAACATATCAACCCTCCGATCAGGAAGGTTTTAGAGTCGTGATAAAAGCAACTAAGCGGGTAAAAAAATAAAACGACAACTTTAATGAGACATTCCGGTTTAGAATGTAAGAATATGTGGATAAAAGTAATCTTGTATCTAGCATGATAATAACTTTCATATGAAATTGACTATTTTAACCATAATTATTGCCATTTATGATGACAATGTAATTAAAATACATTAAACTCTAATATTTCTAAAATAAATGCAATACTCTCTACTTCCGAATAATTTGAGGTACTTATATTTGTAACAATAAAGATCTTTTTTTACTTGTTAAAGAGAATTTTTCTATATGGATTTAGACAATATTGCAAAAACCAAAAAAGTGTTCATGTATTATACTGATTCTTACCCATTGTTCAATCTAATAAAACAGTTACTTATTCAAAACTAAATAATAACCCGACAAGTTTTAGAACTACCTTATCAAAATTTGCTAGCTAAGATCGACTTACTAACCATTAAACTTCCACGATAAGAATTATCAAAAAAGGAAAAATTAAAATTTAAAAAACGAGCATCGAATGGACCATTACAAAGTGACGACAATAAGCTTTGTACAAATGCAGGCTCACAAATATTGAAATATGAATGGAGCTAACGACATGGTGTTGGAAGACAAATTGGACGAATGCATCACACTCAAATGCAATTACTCTGAAGGGATGCCGTCGGCGTTGAGAAAACAATGGCGAAGCGCGAAACGATCTGTTGACCCTGCTGCGGAGGTGTCAAAACTTGTGCCGAGAAATCGACACGTGACTTCAGCCATGCATGAAAATATTTGAATAAATAACCCTCAGTTTACTCTAGTACCGGTAATAAATCATTTCACTAACGGTCAACTTAGCACTCGGAAAAATCGAATCGTTGAGACCGACCTCTATCAATACATGATTTACACAAATTTTAACTGGATGTTTGAAAAATACGCAGTCATAAATGAAAACTAAATTAAAAATGTCATGTATTATCCAATATGTGATTAGTTTTATATATCTTTCTTAATTTGATATAAACATTGGTCATTCAAATTAAAACATTAAAATAATACAATAATCATATTCATTCTATGAAAACTGAACGGATATGTTTTGTAACATTTTTTTATTTCTTATGAGCAAACACTTGGCCACGATTTCACCTGATGATATGTGACAATGAGGACGTAGATGAAAAAAGAGATTAACATTGTGGATGATAGCTAGCCAGGCGGGTTTGTAAAACCGTACCGCCATCCAGACTCTACCACTCCTTTGACCCGGGAATAGAACCCGGGATTTACAAAGCAAGCGGCTAAACCACTGCGCCACCAAGGCAGTGAATAATTCAAGTATAAACCAAGTAAAGTTTGCACTGAATTGTCACATAGTTCATATACGAATATTGAACGAAATGCTTATAATACGCTTTATGTAATCTCGTCTATCGTAATTGCAGATGACAGTGCGCCACACGGCAAAAGGATGCATAAAACTATAAATTACAATATTATGACATTACAGTACAACACCGACCATTGTTATTATTAATTTTGAGACAACGCTGTTACTAAACATATTTAAAGCATATATTTATGGGTTGTGCATTAAATAATTTTGTATTTACGGCCGGATATAGTGGGCACCGGATAAAGCATAAAATGCTACTATCCAGCTGGTATTATAATAAAATCGCGGATGTAAATTTATATGGTACCATGAGGTTACGTTAGTTTATTACATATTATAGGAATTGATAAATTTTATAAAAACTTTGGTTTTAAAAAAATAACATCATGGTAATATGAATGAAAAGCATACTACCATTGCTAGTTATAGTTATTATTTTTTCTCCGTTAAATTAATAGTTTTTAAAGTTTCCCATAATGAATCAAGATGATATATTGTTCGATATCAACCTTTATTATGTATTTTTAGTAATACTACTAAAAGTCCCCTGCTTACATAATGTGCCTGCCGTGCTTTATGTTAATGAAAATATTCACAAAATAAAGAAACCTTAACAAGAACTATAAGATTTTTATTACGATTTCATACCGAAGAAACTGTTATAAAATTCCTAATTAATGACATATCTTTCAAAAGTAAAAATAAATTAATAAACAAATAAAGAGTTGAGAGTAATTAAAATATCGACTTCAAATTATTTAAAAAGCAAACTAGTTTGAAAGCGCTTTTATGCACATTAAGATAATCTGTTGATGAGATTGAAATATTTTTCGCTGATTTTATTTTTATTTTCAGTCATTTGTTACGTAACCAATTAAGATGTCATCGAAGTGATGAGATTTATGCGAAGAAATTATACGAGTAAAACTGGACATGAATATTGAACAGGTTAGAGACATTTATAAAGAGATTTACAATTAGGCCCCACTTGGTAAAAATAACGGTACGTAGACACCAGAAACATAGAGAAAAGTTAACCAACTGCAGAATAGTTTCCTTTGCTTAAAAAAATCTCTGCTTTATTTAATACTTTGGTTTAGTTTATTCAATACTTTAGTTAGACACTTTATATTGGCCCGGTCTGTTGCGCTCCAAGTGTCAGTGAAAATAAAGATAATGGAAATAGAAGACTAAACTATTGGTCTATGAAGCGCACAGCTTATAAAATTTTTTAAATAAAAAGTTATCACAAAAAACTCACAAATGTGTTATCTACAAAACGTATTTCTAAACAACGTAGTCGAAAACATCCTGTATTATTACCATTTACGATGTTTGACGTGCCGGTAACAATAAAAGTGCTGTATACGAGGCCCGCTTACGGAGCTTAGTCTCCGATACTGGGAGAATGTACGAAATAACGCTCAATTCTCAAGAAAACAGCTATAACTCAAAGCACTGCACTCTGTCGTCTGTGTTCCTTTCTTCCGGGCAATTTCTATTACCATATAGACGCGCTACTTTTCAATTCTTTTCCATTAAAGTTGGTGCATCGCCGTGCGTTCCGACGACTACGTCTCGCTTGCTATTGTGAAAACACATTTATAAAATGCTCTTTACTCGGCCACAACGCTCCCCTGCGACTGACATGCTATTGCGAATTCCAAAGTTTACATTTAGTTATTCTATATCAAATAGAGAAAAGTGCCTTGGGTCAAAGCCTTAACTTTCATTTCAAACTGTTTAAAGTTTAAGTCATGTTTTTCAAAAAGCACAATGTTTCACTTCTTAAAGCGATCTTGATGAAAAGTATGTAACAGTTTTTAATGTTATTACTTGTCGGTTTTAGTCGTTTATTATAATTTTATTCTAATATTTTTTTAATGATTAAGTCACTAAGTAATTGTAATGTTTTAATGATTAAGTCACTAAGTGTATTGTAAAACAATATGGTTATCTAATAATATTTTAATCTTGTTTTAAATAAATCTTATATTATGTTTCAAACATATTTTGATTATTTAATTCCTTAAAATTAAGTAGTATAACCATACTAAATGTATAAAGATAAAAGTAAATTTATGCCTTTTCTGTGTGAATTAAATGAAAATGATGAATTTCATAAATTAGAGTTTGAAATGTGAAGGATAGAAAATTTGGTGATTCTACCGCCCTCTTTATTTTGTATATTCTCTGCATATTTATTAAATAATTCGTTGGCGAAGTCAATAGCACAGTTAACATAACAATTTTTTTTTAATTTTTTTGGTGTAAACTCTATAGAATCAATATAACAGAAAGGGTTACAAATACCTCCTTTATTTGTCTCAATACATAAATTTCATAACCAAAACACCGAACAACAATAAGTGTTGTTATTATTTTTCACAATACCCGACGTGTATTCTTACTTTAACAAAGACATCTCTGTCGGTAGCTATCTTATATAATCAGTGTTTCTGAAAAAAATAATACCCATTTATACCACAATAGAGAGCATAGTGATCTAAACAAACTTCGGTTCGTAGTCGATAGACAAAAAAATATTACTCAAAAAATAGATGGATTGTAATAGATAAATTTGGAAAGAATAACCCCCGTATACTGAGATTTGAATTTATTTCTCTTTATATTTCAGTGAATCAATTTTTAATACGCATCCGAATGTGTAGACAAAATTTATTCCTGTTACAAAATCCTAATCAAAATTTTCATACGGAAACGATACAATTTTTTAATATTTTTTTATATTTTTTCATAAAGCGTTAGAAAACCTTAAATAGAAAATAAAAGTAAGTTAGTACATATGCAGCTTTCTACATAAGAAAGCATTGTGAACACATGCTGTTACCACAACCTGATGATAACTTCTCATCAAACAACTTATACTTTATACAATATATTAATATAAAACCACCAGCACGATGTGTAGGGGAAGCACGAATTGGACACTCACGATTACTCTCATTTACGATCAAAACAACTACACATGTCGATTCTTAGTATGATATGGGTGTACCATTGCGTAGTTAAATTTTAGATTAATTCTAAATTCACATTCGCATGAAGTGAAACAATTGTACATTATCTAATTGAAAATGGGAACTTTTTTCGTACGTGTAATAAATGGCTTAAAAGCCCACAATGTTTCTTCTTCGTCACTCAATGAGAATGTCACAAAAACGCACTCATACCTTTTTATTCCACGGTTATCCAGAGACCAAGAGAGCAAACACAAGACGTCCTAGCCCCATGCTTCGGATCCGGTCATCTTCGTCGCTGGCCGTGTTTTAGCGTCTAGGACTGCAGATCATCGAATCGTAATACTGAAACTTCTCTTCCTCTGTGACCTCGTCACAGCTGCTATCACACATATTACTTTACCACATGATAAAATGACAAGAGATAAAATTTCATTAACAGTCATTATTAAAATTCATTTAACATATCTAAATCGTAATATAATAATTCTTTAAAATTTTTGTTTTCGTAGACAATTGGCTGGCACTTTAACTTAATGTTGCATGGTCGCCTAGAATGCTCTGGCTCTCATATTCATATGACTTCCGGAACATAGCCGTGATGATCATATGTTAGGAAACCAATACCGATGATATTCGTCTTGTTCCCGAACCAAATATTTGTAATATCAATATTTCGGTTTATGCAGATAAAAAAAAAACACTTACTTCTGATCGAGTGTCACGTTGTCGATATAAATATCTTTCAGAATTCATATAAAAAATCGTCAGAAATACAAATATAATATATTG
>DWQX01006034.1:0-11982 GCA_018245475.1 Pharmacophagus antenor | reverse complement strand
TATATATATATATATTAAAGAAATTATTGGAAGATGATATTCTCCATTCATAGACACGTTGAAAACGAACCTGGAAACAGACAAGTATAGAATCTGAAAATCCGACAATTCCTTTATTTCCCGATATAATTTTCGGTTGTAAAATACATACTTATATTGCTTGCTCAGAGATGTGTATATATGTGGTTAGCGATAGTACATTTTATTGACTTACATGCTTCCTCTTACAAATAAAGACTAATTTTACCCCCGCATTAAAAAAATAATGATATTAATTTTCTTTCAAATTAAAGTATTTAACGAACACTTAAAAAAAATGTATAAATATATTAAGTAATTATTTTGCCATCCAAAAATTTATCTTTATTGAGGATTCTTTTCGAATTCAAGGAAGGTGTCGACTTCATTAGAACGCCTTTCTTTATCGCCTTTCGTTATGCTCCGTAATGAAGATGCTGCGGACGGAGCCCGGCTGAGATTACGTAGTACTGGCTTCTGAAGTTGGAAAAAATTCAAAGAAGCTTTTAGCTCTTTTATGAAGACTTCTTTATGTGTCACCTGCAATTTTCATATTGAATTTAAAATACATTATATATCTTAATTAATATAATGGATTACATGGAATTTGTTATTAGTACAGAAGACATTGTTTGATAAGGAATTCTATTCAATCGCTTTTGTTAGTTTACTGTTAGACACAGACCATTCTAAAGTTGAACTTCGATTGCCTACATTTAGATTTGACCACTTATTAAAGTTTCTTTCCTTAGAGTTACTAATAAGCACAGAGTGTAGCTCCATTTACTCTGTCGGGATCTTTATGGACTATATATATATATATATTTATGCATAAAATGGTTTACATTTCAATATTCCATAGAGTCTGCCAGCTTTTCACACGAGAACGACACCGCGGGGGAACTAGCAATTGTTAAACTCATCATTGTAATTGAATATTATTTGTTTGGACATGAATAAATGTTATTTTGTTAGAATTAGAAAAACACGCTCGTCAGTAAATCTATCTATGATGATTATGACATCAATCGTAACATTATTAACAATATATGTGTAACAAAACACTGACCCTTTCACGAACAACTATATTTCTAACTTCATTCATAAACTCCGCTGCTGTTATAAACAAAGCCAATACAAGTCCTACTATTAGAACAACAAATGCTCCGATTAAATTTTTAATTTCTAAATCGCCTTCAACATCGTTTTTATCTTCTTCTTGCTGAAAATAATTAAAAATATTAACACTTCTTTTTTGTTATAGGTTATGAGCTTACACTTGGCCTCGATTTTATTTGATGTTAAGTAATAATGAGGCCATAGATGGTAAAATGTGTTCGCTCAGAATACTTTTGGCTCTTACATGTATGACTGCCCGTACTCAGCAATGCTGTTATACTCCCAGATTGACAATGATGGTGGTAGCTAGCTCGGCGGGCTTGAAAAAACTCTACTACCACTTAGACTCCACTAATCGTGTGCCCCGGGGCATCGAACCCGGGACCTCCGCTTTACTAGGTAAGCGGGTAAACCACTGCGCCACGAAGGCAATCAAAAAACCTAGATCATGATTTAACTATAATATAAAATTATTTTACTTACATTGCATGATATTGCCCCATATTTATTCTCCCACCATTTTCTTTTAATTTTATCTAAAGCATTCGACTCTTTTAATTTCAGAATAGCTCTATTTATATCAGTTCTGAAAGGAGAATCTGTAATGAAAACATTTGATGGTATCTTTATGCCTTCACTTTGTTAGAAGGTATTAACAGAGTGTAATAAAAAGTTACTTACTTGCAGGCATGGCTATACCATAATCTTTCGAATCCAACTCTCCTCCAACCTTCTTCAGATCGCAATTTCGTTTTAATTTATATTCAATTGTTACTGATTCCATAAAAAAGGCGTATTTACCTTTTCCATTTATAACTCTCTTTTCGCCTTCATCATTAGTCTTAACTAAAACTACATTATTTGAAATCATATTTTCGTACATTCTCTGATACATTTTATCCTTCGAATTCTGAAAATTGTTACAAGTCTTGTTATATATACAGTTATGTAACACTATTAGTTTCGTTACCTTAATGGTTTTCTGAATATTATATGATTCAACTCTAATTGTAGTAAACAGTTTTGTAATTAATACCTTGAAAAAACTCAATGTTGATCCGCCGTCAAGAGCACCGTAAAGAATTTTGTTTTGATTGGCCAAGTCTTCAACGCTGTTGATGGGTTCATTTTCTAGTGCAGAAGTCATAGAAGCTGATAACTGGGCAATATATGTTTGACAGACAATCACTGCGAAGAACCACCACATTGAACAAACCCATCTCGTACCTATAGCTCTTAAGAAAGATAATTTAAGGTTCAACAAATTGTCTTTATTTTAAATTAATAACTTGAAAAAATAATAGTATATGTAATATACTTAGGTAAAATATCGCATCCCTGTGTCATTATGGAGCCCATTGTCAACCATGCGCAATTTTTGAAATTCCATATGTTTTCCAATTCTTCTGGATCCTTGTCGCAAGGTTGTGGATTTTCCCAGTCAGCTGGGGATATTCTAAAAAAAGATATTGATTTTATAAAACCACAATGTGCTTTAGATTGGGCATATAATTTCATAGGGCTTATATTTTTATAAATGACACAAAAAATATACATCGAAAGTAACCTTTCCATAATCAAAAAAAAGTTAACAGATATTTCCACAATTAAATGAATAAAGAAAGATTTAATACTTGTAATGACGATGATGATGTTGAGTAGCCTATAAATGTTTTGTTAATAAAAAAATTACCTTGAGCAAACAAAAAGCACAATAGAGACGACACAGTACGCCGTGGCGATATACATCCATACTTCGAATGTGTAAGGATTTAAAAATGAAAACATGCCGGGGTCCACTTTTTTCTCCTGGACGTATAGAATACTTATACCCAAACTCATGAAAGGTACCGAAAAGTCTACGACATTTTTTCTTTCTTCTGTTATTGTTAAATCACAGACGGCCAGGTCAGCTTTCTACAATTAGTGGACATAAATGAGTAATAAATATTGTAGTTTTAATTATACCAAAAAGATACGTAAAATTATGGAGTGATAAAAAATTATAGGTAAGAATATCGAAGATTCTGCAGACATTAAAAATTTTAATGTTAGTAAGCTACACCTTTTAATGTGTATAATTTTGTATATGTTCGGCATGGTATATATGACATTAGTTCTATTATCATTAGTTTCGTTACATTATTTTCATGTTATTATATAATTAAAACTATTTCAATGTACATAATAATATTATACTTTGTCCAACAATTCTCCAATTAAGCCGTTCCATTTCTTTTTGTCCTTATCGTAATGACCGTATATGTAATCTGTGTCATGTTTAAATGAGTATGTATAGTTAAAGTTTTCATTTTTCAGTATTTCAAATATCTGCTTAACCAGGTCAACAGAAAAACCTTCATATTCTTCGCCATCATCGTTCTCTTCGCATTCGATGGATGTGCATTTTTCTTTCTCATAAAAATACGGTTTCGCTTTACGTGATATAACCTACGGGTAGAAAACAGTTTATATTACATAAGCACGTAATAGATGATTGACTTTAAAGTTGTATATAAATCCATTCATTTGAATAATTTATTACAAAGGATAATAAAAAATCAACTGTTTAAACAATTTAAAAACGTATGTAAAGAATGTAAGTGTTAAGAAGATTTATACACACAGTATCAATCTACAATAATTATTTGCAGTTGAGAACTATGCAATGAAACGACAGTAGACAAGACTGATTTATTATTGTTTTTTTACAAGTTACCCTCCTTAAATACTACACCTTCTTACCTAATTACAAAACCATTGAAAAAAATACCTAAATTAAAAAAAAGAAACTAAAGGTAATGAACTTTTAATGATGAAAATTATTGCTGGTTGCAGGCTGTATCTATATCCGTATATATTGTTAACTTGACGGACGGTTACAGCCGCCGCAGCCAACAATGAAATTAAATACAACCTGCGTTAATATTAATGTTCATTTGTTTTTGTTTTTCTACAAGTTATCCTCCATATGTACTACATTTGTATGTAAGGACAATTAAGAATATGTTAGGAATAATTTCTTATAAGTTTTTGTAGAAGCATTATCAGGCCGATTCTTACTTTAATCATGTAGTGGAAACCTAATCATACTAAAAAGTACTAAAGAACAATAGTTTTACTGCATAGGCAAAATCTATTTGATTAGTAATTTTCTTGATTAAACTTCTTGATTACTTTTATTGGCAAGCTCCTTTGTCGTATGTGTATGATCATATATTGAGGTAAAATTGATCTTCTAAACGATTTTGAACAAACTTTCAAAACTATGATGCAAATACCTAAGTGCTACATGTAAAGGTACAGGCGCTTGCCTTAAGAAATCGGGGATAAATTTGTACTAAGAATGAAGAGCAATTTCGACCAAAGTACTTACATAAAAATGTTTTCTAGTTTGTTGATTAACAATGTTGTCTGCATCTGGTCTATCTTCTATTATTTGCCCCCCGGATGACGATTCCCATTTACCAATTGTTTGCCTTTTTTTCAAGTGTATTTCGTTGACGTTTAAAATGTAATTTTTTCTTCTTCCCATTTCATCGAATTCAATGTTCCCCGATACACCTGTTGTTTGTGTCTAAAAATATAGTTTCTATAAGTCATAGTTGTCATATGTCTTGTTATGATCCAAGGATCGTACCAAGAGCAGTAATGTTTGCAGACAGATGTATAGATGCATTAAATGGATAGCAAGTGATATTTTATTTCATTTTATATCAGCGACGGAATAACACTTAAACTCGATTTCATATGATGGTAAGTGACAATAGGGGCCGTAGATAGTAAAACGCATCCATCCAAAATATATTTTTGTTCTCACAACTATGATTATCGCAATATAGCAATACTGTAATGGCTGCAGGTTGATATTGAGGATGCCAAGGCTTAATGAAAGTCAAAAGTCCTTTTTAAGAGTGATATTTTTTAGTCTGTCCATTTCTACGAGTTAAAAAAAAATTTCTGTTAAGGAAACTTAGCATATATTTAATCGAGAAAATATATTCTTAATTCAGTTTACCTTTAGTATTTCTTGTTGCAGTAAAGGCCCATATTTCCAACCCTCAGTGTCGGAGTCACAAGAGAACGTCGGGGGTTTTTGTATAGACGAATTCCTTTCTAAGTTAGTTATCGCTTTCATAACATGATTTGCAACATCGTTCATAAGCAAAGCCTCAATCTGGATTGAAACAATCACAATATAAAAAAATCATCATCTCGCTTTTTCTTATTAATAAATGCGTCTTCATAAAGCTGCAATCTTGTCGTACAGGTTTAAGTGTTTCCATTATGGTCTAAATATGATTGAATATAAATAAAGATTTATTGATAGCGTAAAATCTTTGTATGATTACTAAATATAAACTTTAATATTAATAATTGCTTGCTGTCGGGAAGTAACTACGGTTTAAATTTTCATTCTAATTGATTAATTAGTTACAGTTGGATAAACATTTACGTAATAATGACTATACGTCGCTCATTATGGGTTCGTATTCCAGACATTTCGTTATAATTATGAATACATTTGTTAATTCCTAGCGGTACACTTAAATGGAGCCTATTGTAAAATTTGAATTTTGTTAAAGTAAAAACCTATGAAAAAATACCGGCATGTCAGTGACAGGAGGTGATACAGTGTTGATTGTCCATCTCTCAACCCTTTGCGCTAAAAAATGTTGGGCGTCGATTAATTTATCGTATTCTGTTACACTGAGCCATGTGATGTTCGACCGAAAGTCAATGAGCTTATGAGCGACTATAGAAGTGTCCATAGAAGAAAAAATGTAGTGCTGCAAAAAATATTCTTCAGTAATTTTTATCATATAGATAGATGCAATAAAACTGCTCTCATACCTGATAGAAATCGTCTAAATTTAACATATTTATAATATCCATGTATTTGAGGATATTTTCCACGTTGCAGTCGACAAAAAATCGTGATTCCTGACTATTTTGCAACTCTTTAAAAACCTGAAGTATAAAAGATAGAATTAAGAAAAATAAACTATATTTGTTTAGGTTAAGGCAACACCATTCATAAACAGTATATATTTTTTTGAATTATGGAATAGAATAGAATAGTCTTTATTTCCTAACGAAAACAAAATAAAATACACATGAAACAAAATAAAAGAAAGTAACTGTTACAAATAGAGCGAAGTAAAAGAATACGTCAGCAGTGCAAAAGGTGGTCTTACTGCTGAAAGCAGTTTCTTCCAGACAACCTTAGGATGGACATATAGCTTATAGAGTTAAATAAGGTTTATAAGTATTTATAAAAAAAAGAGGTAATATTGATTATATTTTATCTAACATATATAAATACGTACATAACATACACTCATATATTACTTATAGTAAAATGATGAAACAAAAAAATACTATACACGAACTTTTAGTTTTGGACTCACTTTATAATTGTCACCATCAGATTCAAGTTTCCTAACAGTAATGGGGTATTGATCCGTGTATTCAGCTAAAATTTTTTGAATTCTCATTAAACCTAAAAAAATAGTAGGTTAACATTAAAAGGATATGATCAAAAATATATCGGTAAAATTTGCTATGGTATCGTGAATAATATAAATCATATTTTACCCGAAAAATAAGTGACTTTAATATTTCTTAGGTTTCCTTTATAATTTAATAACATAATCTTACCATTTTCGTCTTCATACAGGGCTGCGAAGTTTTCCCACTTATAGTACCTTAACAATGAAGCATATGCTATAGAAATCTCGTCAGTGTTAGGGAAAAAGTTGATGCTTATTTTTTTATAACCAAGAGCATTTTCATCTTGTTCCTTATTTTCTAAATTATCCTCTATTGTTGCACTGTTATTTTCTATAATAAAATCAGGCTCTTGAGGTTGCCAAGTTGCTTGTAAATGAGGTATTTTTAAAATAGCACACTGATCAAGGACAGCTGCATTATTAGAAGATGTTTGAGGCCCAAATATTGCTATTGGATGCATGGATTGACTTGTACACACTAAAATTTAAAAAATGACTTTTAAACAAACCAATGAACTGTAAGAAAATCATTTTATTTGCTATGTCACTAAAATTAAATTTTAATTAAGTTTCATCCAATTAAACATCGAAATTGTTACATTTAGATATGCTGCTGCGGAGTAGTAATTCGACTTTTTTTTTGCAGCGTACAACACTTCTTACTACGTATTTATATTCTTTAGATTACACTAAAATAAAAAGAAATATATCCCAATTGATACAGAAATTAAGGAGTAAAACCTTAGTAAATCTTACTACTCATGGGCTGGAATTTTTCATAATTTTTTAATCGAATTTATTTCCATTAAAGATTTTTGTTGTATCATTATATAACACATTAACCGTGGATTAATGTATACGAGTATTTATATTAATACTAATGATATTAGGCGGTAAGTAGGTGTAACAATTTTCAATGCATTTTAAGGTCTGATGAACAGTATAAAATGTAAGACGAAATCAGCTGATGAGGATTTTCAAAAAATAGGATGACAAAAATCATCTCTATAAATAAATATATGTAATAATATAATAAATGAATAAATGTATGCGATAATTTTTATAGTGAATGATTGAATAGTTACAGAGATTACCGATCACATACCCAATGTCCGCAATAACTTTTAAGTGTTTCAATTTGAAAATAGTGAAAATTTCGCGACTGTGAATTAGTTATTTACTTACAATCTCTCCACGTTGAAAATATATCTCGCCTTGATTGCTGCACTAATATTGGTTCCAATCGATAATCATCAACACTAGCATCCTTCATGTTATCATCAAATGCTAATCGTTGGGTGATTTTTTCTTCTTCAAATATTCCTGCTGTTAAACAAAGTTATTAGGAGGAGGAATTTAGAAGAATTTTTGATTACTCGAGTTTTAAGTACTTGCCAATTTGATATGTGACATCATTCTTCATGTCTATCAGTGCACTACATTCTTGAATTGTAAGATAGAATAGAAATATAAACCGAAGCATGTTATTTGTGTCCTTAATACTTAAATTCAAAAATTGTTATATGACATTAATATGGAAAGGTATTGTTTCCAGAAGTATTTTGGAAAATATTGTTATATTGGTTTATTAAAAAATTAAATAAGGCTCCAGTTGGTAACGTTATACACATTAATGTACTGGTAATATGAAAAATATTATCATAACTAAAGAAATTCACTGACTGGAGACGCAAATGTAGTAAATATCACTGCGTTTCTGCCGCATTTACAGCCACAGACGTTTGTGACCTAAAATTGTTTTCCAAAAATATTTCAGACGGCGTGAAGGTGGCGCGCTTGCCACATGCACGTCTTCTGACGAACGTTTAAAGATTACAAATAATGTCGACAGTAAATTTGTTTTTTCTTTTTTTATTATTTCTACAATCAAAAGTATATTGTTTCTCTCGTTTTCCCATCGGTATGAAACGAAAGTTTTTGTTGCAATATGCATTTTTTGTTAACAAGCTTCCATTAAGATTATTCTGACTTTAAACGTTTTAAGGCGCACTGTTTAATCACGAAACAAATCCAACATCTGAAGAGGTATTTCAAATCCTTGCGGGTGCAGATACTTCGAAACTTTTTCAAGGCCGCATTTTGCATCCAAATGTAGTAGATACTTTTTCTGTAGCCCAAGAAAGTAAGTTAAACATTCTGAATTTTGTGTAAATAATATAGATTATTATTAATTTATTTACTATAAACTTTTATTGTAAAAGTAACAGTTAACATTATTTTACAGTGTGTTTTATAACATTAGAAAACAGAGCCGTCGCAGCTTTGATTGATGTTCGGCCCACAAATGGTATTTGTGACATTGCGTGTTTATTGTGTAATAAATTGAATGTAAGTAAGATTGCTAACCCCGTCAGATTGCTAACAATTACCATCTGTAAAATTTAAAGCCATAAATCTACAGGAATTATGTGAGTAATATATAGTCTTTAATAGTTTTATCCTTTTAAAAAAAATACGAAAACAGCGCTGTTAATTTTTTTTTAATTTGTGATATTTTAAGAAGATTACTCGGTGGTCGTTCAAAATAAATAAAAAAACATACTATAATAATTTCCAGATCTCTCACCTTTCTGTTGCCTGGCAAATAACGGACACTGCTGAGGAAGACTTATTTACATTTTTTTACCATCCTCCATCAGAGCTAATTTCTAAAGCATACGCAACTCTTATTAAAGAATTAGAGTGGGATAGATTCACTTTCTTTTACGAGAACGATGGCAGTAAGTAATTTATGTTTTAAAATATGTAATAAGAATATAAAAATATATCATAAAGTAATTAAATCCTTATATGGTCACAGGTTTCATACGACTTCAAGAAGTAATCAATTCTTGGCCTTATAATAATGAACGTATACATTTTGAGAAATTGGACCCTGATGGTGACAACAGAGAAATTTTTAAAAATGTATTTGTGGTACTGAGAATAAGTTATCACGTATTGGATTGTGATGTCAATCATATCTCTAAATATATGAAGGAAATTGTTTCAGTTAACAATTCTACACAGTATCAGGTATGAATAATTATGGAATGAAGTAAAATAAAGAGAGATTAAAAATAAATTCACATAAATAATTTTGTTGCAGTTGGATAAAAGTGTACGTAAACCTACATGGGAATGTGATTAATCGTTCAGTTTCGTATTTTTATCACTTTGCTTTAATTTCCAAACCGTTTTTCAAGCTATTATTTACAAATTCACTTTCACAAAAGAAATTTAATAAATTAAGAATACTTTTACCAAAATTAGCACAAAGGAGTTGTTTGGCACCAATTGTGGTTTTATCTGCGCTTATATAGGGAATAAATAACCATCATAAAACGACAATAAAAGCGTTCAAGTCTAGGAACCAATTCACTTATTTCCTAATTTTAGTGAACTTGCATGTTTTTGCTCTTTTGACTTCTTTTAATCGCTGATTTCTAAATGAAACCTTAGTTCGAAATTTACGGATACTTAAAACTTGATTTAAAACTGTGCCGCCTATTTCATTTGTGAACACCATACCTGCAATGAGTGTATCTATAAAATTAAAATTTATTATTTTCAGAGTTTTATATTAACAGCACTCGATTCTTATTTAGTAAAGCTAGACGAGATTTCGCAACTTCGGGCAAATGTCTCTACATTACATTTGACTAAAACCAATGAACCAATGTGGAGAGATTTTGGTATAAATGCTGATGATATATCAATAACAGTAAGATCTATATTTTTCATCGATATTAGGTTAATAATTTCGTTTCTAACTTTTTATTTATTCCTTAGGTGGAGACTGCACTAACAGCTGATGCCTTAAACCATTTTGAAAAAGCAATTCGCATAATGAGACAGGAGAGTATGGAAAATGATTTTGATGAACCGCCCGAAATATGTTTTGCTGAAAACAAAGTGGCATATGAAGAAAAAGCCTGGAAATATGGTAACATATTAAGGGAAGTGTTATTGCAAGTAAGATTTTTTACTGAATATAACAAATAGAAAATATTTAACTCTGGTATTAGAATAGCTTTTTTATTTTATTTTGATATTATTCGAACACTGTTTAATGAGTTCATTTATTTCTAGACTACATTAAGAGGTACCACTGGAAACATTACCTTTGATGATAAGGGAAAGCGTACTAATTTTACTCTATACTATTCAAAATTGGACAATGAAAGTCAATTCGTTCATGTTGGAACCTGGGATTCGAAAACAGATAGTATCATTACCATCAACGATGCTGTAACTGATCGTTCTAAAGCCGTAACTTCGGATTCTGTAGTCAGGGTAATATTATTATACAATTAATTATTTAATGGAAAATTAATGGTCCAAACAATATCCAAAAATAACTTTATATATTAATTGTTAGGTAGTGTCGAAGATTGGTATGCCATATTTTGATGTGGAGGAAGCGAATGGTACTATGGTACAAAAAGGATATGCGGTTGATCTTATAGATGCAATTTTTAAACATATTAGACAACAAAAAGGATATGAGGATATAAAACATGAAATATACAAAATTAATGGAAATAGTGTAGGTAATCAAATAGTTGGAACGAAGAAATGGGATGGACTTATAGGAGAAGTATTAGAATTGGTATGTCTATGTTAAAAATAATAATGGTAAGTATTTTTTGAAATTTTTTTGCTCGATTATTTAACTTACTTATTGTTATATTCCACAGAATGCTGAAATGGCGATTTGTGATATTACTATTACATCTGATCGTAGCTCCGTAGTAGAGTTTTCGACTCCCTTTATGTCCCTTGGTATCAGTATGCTGTTCAGAGAACGCGATCCTCAGCAACCGGATAAGTTTTCGTTCATCAAGCCTTTGGCTTTAGATGTTTGGTTATATTTAGCTACTGCGTACATAATTGTATCGTTTGTTCTTTTAATTTGCGCACGGTAAGTATTAAATTATTTGTTGAAACGAAGCTCGTTAATACAACTAATGGGTGTGATTTGGAGAAACACGTCACGGAACGAATGAGGGTTATTTCCTTCCATTGTCCTTTTAGTGACTCTTTTTCACATTGTCAGTCTTTCATAAAACTTGGTGGTATATTAAATAAATACTTTATTGTACATAAAATAATTACATATAAAGGCTATGAGACAAAATTGTACAAAGGCGGACTTATCACTATAAGTGATTTCTTCCAGCCAAACTTTGGGTGGTAGCGAAAAATGAAGATGTAAGTAAAGTATGGATAGACAATAAATTGCATGTTTAATACATGTAAAAGTTTATAGATCTAATACCAATAGAATAGATAAGTTTATATGTAAACAGTATATAAATAAAAATATAAT
>DWQX01006033.1:0-11984 GCA_018245475.1 Pharmacophagus antenor | reverse complement strand
ATATATATATATATATTTCATAATGAATAAATGTAAAATGTTTTATTATCTATAATCTATACGAAATGTAAGTTATAGCCCGTCCGTACAATGACTACAAAATTAATGCCCGTGTAATAATTTAATTCTCATTGCATTTTCATTTATTGCAATTTTGCAATGCAACAATATAACGTAGGAAATTTAAAAGTGATACAGCCGTTACAACGAAAAGTGAAATTGTAGCTGAAATGTTTAAACTTGACGTATAATTTTCCTCGTGAACACAACGTTAGATTGACTGGTGGTAGGTTTTCTGTTTGCGGTGCTAGTTTTATTTACATTATACAGATTACCGCTTCACCACAATCCTCGATGATGGTAAGCGAAATTATGTTTTTCTGTATCGGTTATTGGCTAACACTCGAACTCCGTTGCACCTGATGTTAAGTGACAGTGAGCTCGTAGATGATGAAGTGTGTTCGCCCAGAATACATCTGGCTCTCACATGTATGGCTGCCGGAACACGGCAATGCTGTTATGGCGACAGATTGACTTTGAGGGAGGTAGCTAGCCAGGTGGGTTTGAAGAGCCCTACCGTAATCCAGACTCCACTAGTCCTATGACTCGGAAATCGGACCCAACGCGATGCAAGCCAATCGGCTAAACCACTGCGTCACGGAGGCGGTCATGTCTAATATGGTAAATCTTTAAAAGAAACAGTATGCTAAGTTACCGCAAAAAAGAAAGTAAAAGAGAATATAAGAAATTGATTTATTCAAAATAGACTAACAATTAGCGACTTTCTGAAGTCATAGACCAGACGCATCACTCACAATCAGGTGAACGTCCTACACGTCTAGTCGATCGTCCAAAAAAAAAAAAAGAAAAAAGCTCGAGAAGAATTTCGAAATGTTCGCAGTAACCAAATTTCCAAAAAAAATGTAATATTTAATCGGCTTAAGCAATTTCTTAGAGTTACAACTGAAAACAATATCGGTTGGTTCGGCTTCTGTATAAAAAAAAAAGTTAAAAATCAATTTAGAGGTTAAAGGACGCTGCAACGTTTTAAACAGACATACAGATTCACAAATTTACGACTCGAATTTGTTACTTTGATAAATTAAAAAAAAAACTAAAAAGATCATTATAAGTTCCTATATTAGATAGAACAAAACTATCTAAAAATTATTTCTCACAATTCGCTCAGACTTCCGTCCCAAGTTTCAGCGTGATTGGTGACCGAAAAGGAAATTATCTTATAATAGGTTGCACAATAATGAAATGGGTTCGCAAATTAAAATAACTACTCTTTTTTGTTTTAACAGACAATTGACTTGACGAAAAGCCCGTTTGTATAATACTTCTATTTCGGGCCATTAAAGGCTACCGTAATAATTTAAATTCTGTAAAAGGGAGGAAAAAATTGTTCCTAAAAAACAAAAAAGTACAAAGTAAGTAATCCCGAATTCTCTATGCGAACCGCTCTTACGACACCGCGTTAGTAATTGTGGTCATTTGAAAAGTTTTAGTGGCAATAACGGGCCCCTTTATTTTACCACGGAGCGGGAGCCGCGTAGATTTACGTGTGACCAAGTATCAAGGGGATGCTGCCGAGGTACATCGGCACATAATATTACATTTCGTGGTAACGTTTCTAATTTCAAACGTGTTTCGGTCATAACCAGTTATTTTTCCATTATGTTCCATTATGTTACCTACATAATAGTGTTAATTTTTTTTTTATGATTTTCGATTGCCCCCGTGACGTGGTTTATCTGCTTGCGTTGTAAGGCGGAGGGGTTCGATTACCGGACCACGAGAGTGGTGGAATCTGGATGGTGATAGGGTCTTCCCAACCTGGCTAGCTACCACCCTCAATGTCAATCTGCCGGCATAACAGCATTGCTGTGTTCCGGCAGTCATACGTGTGGAAAGCCAGGTATATTCTGAGCGACGCTTCACCATCATACGGCCTAATTATCACTTAACATCAGGTGAAATTGAAGCCAAGCGTTAGTTCATAAATGATAAAAAAAAATCATGGGCTAACAATTGACTTACACGATGTTAAGTTACAATGAGGCCATTGTCTTAAAGCGTGTTCCCACAAAATACTACGCATACCACATTTATAGCAGTCGGAACATAGCAAAGCTTTTATAGCGGAACGTAGCTATCCAAGCGGAAGCGAAAAATCACAACAACCGTCCAAAGTTCACCGCTCGAGAGGCTCGGGATTCGAATCTGAGGTCTTAAAGGAGCAAGACAAGCGGTACGGATACTTTGTACTTATCATGAGGAATATTAATCTAATTAAAACCAGCAACGCAGTGGCGTCTCTTCGAGTGTTGCGGCTGACTATGGGCGACGTTAACACTCTGTCGGGTGAACCGCTCGCTCGTTTCTCTACTCTTCCTATAAACCAACAAAAAAAAATCTGGGGAATGTCATGTACAAGTAAGCAACGTATGTCTGAATTTCCAGATGTTGCGGGAATACATTAGCGACAGTGACCACCAATGAAAGAAGTAGGTAGGAAGGTTTCACTTATTTTCATGACACATTTAAAGCTTAAGTCGCTTATACTCCGATCAATGGTGATCACATACCATCAAACGATCAGCTTGCACCTTAACAATCTTTTGATGGTAAAGAAACAATTTTGAATGGAAAAGTATAAAAGTTTTTCCATTTTAACCCAACTCGGCTCTGATAGAATAAAATAAAAAATAAAATTCCAGGGAATAACTTTTGTCCGTTTCCATTAAATCTAGCTGAGCTCTGCTCGCCTGGTTGTTTACCCGAACCCCATTAGCCTGAACGCAACTTAGATAATGCAGTAGAATCCAGTTTCACTTTGTACGTTAAACCTGTAAAAGTACAAACCGTTTCATCTCTAATATATGTCTAATTAAAAGGCTAGAGTAACGAAGAGTTCAATTATTCCGCACGTAACCGGATAATCTTAATTTGGTTAATAAATTAATAAACGCTAATAAATATAAGGCTCTATTATTATAGTACTACAAAGCAAAAATGTGTTTTGAGACCTCATATCAAGTTTCTGATTTAATTAAACAAGTTTTACGTGTTTAGTCATGATTTTATTTATAAAAATTATTTATTTAAAAAATAGCGCACATAGATAAAACAGGAATAGCTTAAAACAGATTTTGTTTAGTTATTAACAACACTTAAGCTCAAGTGAATGCCTTTTCTGTACGACTACTTTGATTGAACAAAAGAGAACATGCATATACTATTAAAATTTCACTCAATCTTATATAATCATTGTTATAATGAACATTTTAATACTAAATTAACGGACACTTTTTATGGTTTCCTTTCCGATGCCATAGTAATTTCATACATCAATCCTTTTATTTCCTCTTCTAAAAGAAGTACAAAGTAAAATTGCCGGGAACGAAGAAAAAGTAAAACTGAAAATTCGGACACACGTAAGTAAAGTGAAATTTTTAAATCCAGCGTTCATTATATAATCTCGAATTAGGTCATTCCGTATTAGGGAAATTGTTTGGACATGCCATTACTAATTACTTAAAATATCATTCTAGACTTGATCTATTGTGACACAATTTTTTATTAATTAAATTGGGGCATAAATTGATGTGGAAAACCTATAGAGAGTCGTTTCGCCTGTCGCAAAAATGGTCACAAATTGTAACACGTCTGTCATATTACTAATAACAATTACTAAGGTATTTCATACAGAAATATGGTTAACTACTTAGACAACAAAATAAATAAAGTCTCTATTCTATATATTATATCCCAGCCATGTGTTTTCTACCGAGCAAGTAGTTATTACGGGATGTGTAAGGATGTTAAGGTAGCTAGCTTTTAGTACATTTTACCATGTATTTTATTGACAAAGGGATTACATTTGACCTATATTTCATATGACGTTACGTGATGATAAGGCCGTAGTCATGCCGGCGTAGAACGCGTCGCCCAGAATATTCTGCCTCTCACATTCACCACCGCTGGAACACAATAATGCTGTGAGATTGGTAGCCAGCCAGGCGGGTGTAAAAACCCAACTTATCATCCAGACTTCACTACTCTTTTTTTTTGTCAGGAGGGAAATCTTCTGAAGACACCCTGCTTCTGCGGGAGCTCAGGCGAAGTCATTATGTGCGATTGTACGCACTAAAACCCTCTCGTTGGTCAGACTCAGTGCGTAATGAAAGCCCCGGGGATCTCCTACGGAACGCACCGGTGTCCTTCTGCACTGCGCGTAAGCTCGTCCCAGGTGAGGGCTGCTGCTGCTGGGTTCGGTGAAGTTTGCGCTGTTAGTCCTTTTGACGTCTATTACAGTTTCATCGAAACTGGCTCACGGATCTGGTGATCCATGAGCTCTCCCACTACATTACACTGGCCAGAGAAGCTGGTTTAGCCTAACTGTCAAGTGGCGAGCTACGTGATAGTTGACCTTGGTACCCCCACCCTCAAGTCTCCACTACTTATGTAGCTGCAATCACAATCGAGGAATTCCGTGTTCACAGGCAAACGGTAAACCCTTGCGCTGCGGAGGCAGTCCAAATTTTTAAGTGCTTAAAATTTTAAATTTACTTTTCCTTAATGATGTAATTCGTACGGTTGTAAAGTTGATAAAAAATGGTCTATGAGTACATTGATTCACTTTCCTTTATTTTTTTATTGCTCGGTTTTGGGGAGACGTCTCTTTTTAAGGTTGCGCGTGACGCCAACATTTGTTTTTTTATTATTACATTTCAATTTATTTCATTTTTTTATTTAAAGCTTTAATGCGCTAAAGTGTACAAAAGGTGGACTTAACGCCAAATGGCATTCTCTGCCAGTCTACCTTAGGGTTGGGCAGAGATGAATATAAATATGGGGTGCGTAAAAAGAACAATAGAGAATAAAAAGATAAAATAATAATAATATAAATAAAGTTGAGAGAGAGAGAGAAAGGGGGAGGTAATACACATATATTTTTAAATATACGTACATATTAATTAATATCCTTGCATAAAAATAAATGTTCTTTTCCAGTTCGTAGTGATTTTGTGCATTATTGTATTCTCATTTTACCCTAATTTTCAATAAAGTTTGTCTAACAACGTCGCCTGAATCGGTATAAAAAAAGAAAGAAAGTCAAACGCTTATTATCATAACAAACTTTTTATCTAATTCTGTTTTATTAAAATGACGGGTCCAATTAATATTTTTTTGTGTGAGTTCACGTCGTAGAATAAATAAATAAAGCGAAGCGAAATTAATCCATTCCGTGAAGCTTTCATTCGTATCAAGTCATTATTGCGCTATGCGCAAAGGTGTGTAAGCTAAACAGATTATCCCATACGTGTTATATTCAATCATCACAACAATATCATCGCAACGTCCGCCCGCCTACCAAATATTCCGTTGAGTACTTTTAATAAAATAAATGGACGCGGCGTTCCCCGATGGCCTTAACGAGTTGGCAATAATATCGCAATTTCCATATTTCTTTCCCACGCATATTAATTACGAACGGTTAACGGGCGCGCAGTAGACGCATTAGCTTAATTTGATACCGGGATACCGGGCTCCGATCGTATTAATTTTTCCTATCACGCGTGCAGCACGGACGCGACGCTAATGGAAGTGACTTATAGATTAATCATTATCTTTTTTCTTTTTGTTTGCGTAACGCAATGGTGTACCGAATGCATTTGGATAGCAACCACTCACAATGGCAATGTGCTGTTATAAAAGCATTGCTGCGTTCCGTTAGTCGTCCGCGCGAGAGCCAGAAGCATTGTGGGCGAACACGTTTCACCATTTACGGCGTCCACTTCGCTTAGTGTCGGGTGCAATCGAGGTGAAGTGTCAATAAGTGTCATATCGGTTTATATTTTTGAAAAAATGTTAATGTTAAATATGTAAAGAGTAGTGGTAATTATTCTAAATTGTTGAAAGAACAACGTTATTTTACTACAACTAAATTGTCTGCTTAATAAATCTATTTAAAATAACAAATGAATATACTAGACAGATATTATGAATAAAGATATGATTATCGACTCATTCGGATCTTATACGAAATAAAATTCTTCTTTGAAGGGTGTCAACGAAAAGGCGACTTTCATGACGTCGGTGTTCATAGATGAAGATTACTTTCTACGATGTTACCAGCTTACCCGTTTTCGTATGTTGCTTATCAATTTTATTTTTCTACTTTTATAGGAAGAGCAAGCAAACGAGCGAGCGGTTCAACCGAAGGGCAGTGATCACGTCGCCCACAGGCAGCCGCAACACTCGGGGAGTCGGAACAGCGTTACCGACCTTTGTGTAGCGAAATGTGAAACCAAAAATAAAATAACCTCCGTTCACTAACTCATCTAGTACAATCTGAACATTCCGCGAACGCTCACTTGTGTGTGATTTGTTTAAAAACTGATATCGAATATATTAAATTTAACGAGCCCTGTTGTACATTAGAAGGGCCACAGGGTAGCGGGTGTAGGAGAATGTCGATAGCAGATGATAATTAATCGTATAGCATCTGCGAGAGACCACTAATGTCCGTATTGAAAGGCCTTAATGGAATTAAATGACCCATTGTGCATTTAAGTGCTTTGATATGTTAACCTTTCTACACTCTCGCCGTTTAAGCACAGGGTGATATTTATCGATAATTTAATTAAAAAAAAAATATCGATATGCACAAATATGATTCGTTTAATATTTCATAATATATCTCGTGTGCCTATTTTCGTATAGTCGGCAAGGTGTCCCGCATTAGCCTAACTAATTATCACTCGGTGTCAATCTGCGGCCATGACAGCGTTATTGTGGTCTCGCAGTTATATTTGTGACAGCCACAGTATTTTGCGTGAAAATTCTTCACCAATAACGGCTTCTTTGTCACTTAACGTTATGTGAAATTGAGATATGAAAATTCTAGACCATAAGAGATGGAAACGAGTAGAATGCTTAGATGGTATTAAGTTAAACACCAGTACATAAATATTTAATAATGAAACGCTTTAAAATATTTACACATTGTGATAATTTTTTTGAGAATCAAGGTAGTTATTCGTACATTAAAATTTTCTATCAAAGAGATACATATGAAGTTATTAGTGATGCCAAATACAACTGTGTCAAAGTAAAATTATGTATAAAAATTTTTGTGTACTTTTAGCACTCGACAGCTGTTATCTTCGTAAATTACTTACTGTGAGTAATAACGTTCAATATTTGCACAGCTCGCTTACGAATGGAACAACGAAATACCCCTCCAATATATTATAAAATACGTTATGTTCTCTTGAAATTATTCGCATTGTTTCAACAGGTTGCCTATATTATTTCATCATTCTTTTCTGTACTCGATAATGCATTTAATGTATGTTGAATGTTCTGATATCTTTATGATATGAGATAAAAAGATATGTTAATTTTGTTTATAACTCGAGGTAAATATTAAAAGGAAAAGGTTTGAAATATTACGTAAACCTTTATTATAAATTTAAAAATGATTCTATAACATAGAAATACGAGTTACTTATGTAAATATAAGTTCAGACAATCTTTCTTGGCTTAAACATAACTGGCAAGCCACCTTTGATCGCTTGCACTAAGAAAGTGTCGCGTTTTACTTGTATATTTCGTTTGGAATTAGGCGCCGGTACTACGGTGAAGTTTTGCAATATCGCAACCAATCCAGTCATTGATTCTATAATACCTAAACGACTAGCTGGAAATGAGAAAAAGAAAAAGAATAATATTAATACAACAGGTAATAACAATTTAATAAAAAAAAAACTATAAAATATTGATGTCGGCTAAAGGACTGTCATTAGGTCATTATTGTTAAGTATTCTACTTATTTTAGAATACTATTGGACTGCATCCATGGCGCAGTGGTTTTTACTTTGGTGCGCTTGACTTGTAACGCGGAGATCCCGGGCAAACAGGAGTTATGGAGGCTGGTTGGTGGTAAAGGGCCTTTCGAACCCGCCTGGCTAGCTACCACCCTCAATGTCAATCGGCCGTCACAAGAGCATTGCTGTGTCCTAGCAGTCATACATGTGAGAGCCAGATGTATTCTCGGCGAACACGCTTTACCATCTACGCCCTCGTTTTCACTTAACATCAGGTGAAATCGAGGCCAAGTTTTAAAATTTTATAAGTTTAATTTATTATGTTATATATTAAACTTTGCAGATTGCTTTTGGTTTTTGATGTTATAGCAGTTGCGATTGTGTCGGAATTACTACAAAATAAAGACTCCGAGTTAAATTTATTATTTCAATGATTTTTTTTAAACAATGAATTTATTGAAAATTGTTTTCATATTTAAGGTCAGTACGTTTCTGATGATGTAAGCCATAGCTACCTTGTGCTCTGCTTCAGTCTCCTATTGGACTGTCTGTTGTTATTAATAATGCTAGAATCTTAAATTTTTTAATAATAATAATAAAAAAAACGAATCACCGCAATAAAAGATTTTATACTCACCGATGCATCTCCTAGGACCTTCACCGAATGGTAAAAATGCATGTTTTTGATTCTTACTTTCCTCTTCCGGTGAAAATCTTTCGGGCCGGAACTCGGTTGGATTATCAAAGTACTTCGCGTCCATGTGGATTGCTTGAATGGGTACATGTATAATAACGCCGGGATCTATCGTCACGCCAGTTCCAGGTATCTGATATTCCCTCATGCACTCCCGTGAAAAAAAACCCGCCGGCGAGAAGGTCCTGAGTGACTCCTTTATCGTCATTTCTAAATACGCCAGATCGGCGATAGCGTCGTAACAAATGCCGTTGTATTTCGCCAAAGTCCGGTCGATCTCGTCCTGAACTTTCCGCTGTATGTCCGGGTGGCGGGCGAGCTGATGCAATGTCCAGCTCATGGTGACCGCGGACGTCTCGAAGCCGCCCGCGAAGAACACAAACAGCTGCGAGGTGGTGTGTTCGTCCGTGAAAATTAAATTCGTCTTAACCGGCCGACCTTTGTCGTCTTTGTAAATAAATGATTCGCCCTCGACTAATTTTGTTTTCTCCAATTCTAACAGTATGTCAACTAAATCGTTCCTTTTGACTTTACCTTTGTTTCTCTGTTCACGTATTATGTTCATTATATCGCTTATTATCTTGCGGATGTCATCACGCGTAACCGTGATACGTTTGGAGAACAAACACTCACCGAATATATCACGTAGGCCCAAGCAGAAGAGTTGCCATTTAGTTATTGTGAAAATTTTTTCACCCAGTTCTATGAATAGTGATTTCTCGGTGTTTATCGTATCCATTTCTATGCCGAAAGCGCACGCACCGATGAATTCGGTCGTGTATCTGCCCATAAGGTCGCGCGCGCATATCACCTCGTCATTTTCAGCCGATTCCCGTACGACATGTTGTAGTTTCAACGTGCATTTCTCTATCAGTGGGAACATGCCGCGCAATTTGGCCGTGGTGAAAGCCGGTGTTAGCGCGTTCCTCAACAGCCGCCAGTAATCGCCTTGCGCGTGGAAGATGTTCATCATGAGCCGATGCTCGCGGTCCACGCCGAGGCCGCGCCCGTAGAAACTAACGAAGTCTTTACTCATTATCTGCTTAATCAGATCTAGGTCTCGCACGATTAGTACCGGCTTGCTGCCGCGGTAGTAGCCGACGATTTTCTCGTTTCCGTACTTTGCGTACGCTGCACTACCGAACTCCACATCTGTCCTCATGCCGAATATATTCTTGAAGTGATTACCGAAAACCGGTAACGGTATGTCATGCTTGACGTTCCTAATTCTCCAGTACGAGTAGTTTCTCGTGTACCGGTACAAAATTAAAAGTGCAACGAAACAAATTAAAAACAACATTTCCTATGAGTAGGACGAAACACTATTCGATAGTAGGAGCGCTCGTAGATTTTGTTTTTCGACGAATTTCATTTAAACAAGTGTTTATTTACTTTTATTTACGGTTAGTGGTGTAGCTCTTAGTAATAATTTTATGAATCGATTAAATTAAAAATAAATAGCAGCTGTTGTTGGAATAACGAAAACATTTGCGGTTGTGAAGTATGTTCACCCAGAATATATCTGGCTCCAAAATGTATGGCTGCCAAAACGTAGCAATGCTGTTATGGCGGTATATTGACATTGAGAGTGGCTGCTAGCCAGGCGGGTTTGAACATCCGGACTCCACTAATCCTGTGGCCCGGGAATCGAACCCGCGCTACGAGGCAAGCCGGCAAACCACTGCGCCACGGAGGCAGTCAATTGTATACCATATCATTGCAGGATTAGCTTAATTAGGTTGGAAAATTAAATAAGCAAAATTTGTTTTCACCCTCCGTGGGACTGTATTATTTAAGAAATAGATATATAGGTATTTTTTATTGATACAACGATAATATATAAAGTAATTAAAGGACCAAGCAATGTAATTCTGTTTTTTGTTTTTTTTTTTATAGCGAACTGTAATAATTTCAACTTTTAATAGTCATCACTTTTATTTATACCTTTTTTAATTCGTTTCACAGATCTTACCTACATACAAGGAATAAGTAAATTCTTATAATTTGCCTTTAAAAAAAATTAATCCTATTTCTTTTTAAGTCATTATAGTGTTTTTTTTTATTATTTTATATGCAACATGTTCATTCGAAGTTTACTCGAAAACTTTTGTGCTTTTAACTTTTTTATTATAGTTTAAATGTTTAATTAAAATTGTGCAGTACATCACTATGAGTTTAATACAGCTGTTAATACAAACAGCAATGTCAACATGTAAAATACGAGTATACTGTTCTACTTGTTTTGTATATTTTTAGCTTCAATGTGAATGAGGTCTCATATATTTATTATTGTATTTCATATAACAAGAGCAAGCTGGCAACGTTAGTTGTGGGAATTAATATATATTTTTTTCTAGTTAAACGAAATTATTACTTAAAGAATAGTAAATTCACATTTTCGCCTGACTGCCGGGACAGTTTAATGCGTGTTTAATTGCCCTTTAGCCCCATATTTCAAGTTTATTGTTGAAATGAAATTAAAAGAAAAACGAAACAACAAACACTTATGCCGTTTAAAGTATGCGATGACGGGATTTTCAGCTGTCACGCATAAGTGTGTATAAAATACTGCGCGTACAATGCAAAGTTTAAAGTTTCAACGTAATAAAAACATTTTGATGTAGGATAATCACCTTAATTACCACCTCATGGTTTCTAGTATCATTATTTGAAATTTAAGGAATATTTATTATATCCCATAAGAGTACAAATCCGTTGCGTGAAACGAGACTTAAAAATTCCAATGGTAACAACAGAGCGGACAGATAAAAAATAGAGCAGATAACAAACAATCATTAACAGATAAAGGTGCTTATACACTAAAGCATAATGTATTATACGGATTACGAAACAAATATGACCAATTTCACACCATCACATGACAATGAGTGACGACATCTATCATTGAAGTATACTCGGCCAACATACTCTACATTTATGAATGCCGGAATATAGCAATGAATTTATTGGTGGAAGATTGGCAAATACCAGGTCGTCTGTAAAGTTCGAAAATAACGCTATTCCGACCCTACTAATTACTTATTCGGAACAGAATAGAGCATCGGAGTAAGACATGTAGCAACACGTCTAGCTTCTCTTCTATTTTATCAATTTCTTTCTTTTTTGCAGGAAAGGACTGCAGAAAAAAAAACGGACACTACGCCTAGAGGCATTCTGTTCCAGTCAACATGCTACTACTACTTTATGACTAAGAATAACGCTGCGATCCAGCTACTGTATTACATGCAGAATTATTTGATTCTTTTTTCTTCTATTCGGACCTATACATATATATCAATTGATGGAAAATCGAAAATTTATTATTACATACCAATAAACAGTGTATATCAGGCTAAATGATGTTCTTTTGCTGATATTTAAGTCCAATAAATATTATAGCAATAGTTATGCGAAAATACAGAGTTGTGTGACAGAAGTAATTGAGACACAAT
>DWQX01006032.1:0-11986 GCA_018245475.1 Pharmacophagus antenor | reverse complement strand
GATACTATGATTAAAATTTTTTGACTCAAGACAACGTACGCAAAGTGATATTGTGGAAAGATCTTATGTTTTCATAAAATAAATTATTCTACATTAGTATGAATCAATTTAATTATACTTATCAAGTTATTAATAATGTCAAGATAAATTCGAATATGAGATATTCGAATTTCTCGTGTAATATTGCAATTATAAAACTGAAAGATAATGCGTGATTCGTCTTAATTTTAGTTAGCTGTTCGGGCTCTCGCGAATCTCAGTCGCAATTAACATTCGTACTCCATTAGTGTAATTAAAGAGTTCTCTATACGCAGCTACGCGCTCTTCCTTAATAAACACGTTCGGGAACCGAAATAAGGTGATTTATCGATGCCATTGTTTTGTACACAAATACACAAGCGGCCACATAATATCTTAGTCTATTAAAAAGTTTTACAATTCTCTAACCTAACAATAACTATTGAAATGAAAATATTCGAAGTACATAATATCACCACGGACAACTTTGTTATATGTTTATTCTTTTTCCTTCTAGTTATTAATGAACTATTCGCATTTTTAGAAATTAGATTTACCTTTAAAAATTGTACTATCGGTGTACAGCAACCAAAAATTTGTGTACTAAAATAAGGATTACAAGCAAATAATGAATTTTTGTGTAATTAAAGCTTTATGAAAAATTAAATTTAAAACATCCGAGGGAGATGTTTGTGAAGACTATATAAATATATACTTTTTATATAACGTACATTGATATAAATACTATATATTCAAAATGGTGTGTAATCTTAAGTTATTAATTGGAGTAGTTAGTTTGGTATAAATTCATAAAGACGGATCATACATGTTTGAACAAATATTATCAGACCATAATACTCTAACTTAAGACTGCGATAATTTAAAACTGAGGCCACAGATTACTCTTCACAATTCTTATATAATCATATTGTATAAGGTGATTGTCTTGCTTGCATTCTTATATTATATTATAGCTCGTAATACTTAAAAAAATATAGCTATATTTATTATATATCTTCAGTATTTTATTAGATACATTAATGAAAAAATAAGGAAGAACTAATATCAAATATCTTTTGTAGTTGTTATAATTTCTATTAAATAATTTTTATACATTTATACAATTTTTAACGTTGACAAATTTGAAGAATTTTTATGGTGAAATAAATTTCTTTGCAGTGTTACGCAGTGTTATTCAGTATTCAGTTTTTGATGGTTTCACAAATTGAAGGAAATTAAGAAAATCGTAAGCAAAGGAGGTGAGGGTGGGGACAGAACTAATAGCAGGCGCTTAATTAAATTAGATTCGTTCCAGATTCAGTTAATTGACGTTTGTTAACTCGATGCAATGCTGTTTTTATTTTAATAAATATTATTTAAATATTTATATTTTAATCTTTATTGAAGAGCGTATTCTTTACTGTTACTGTGTATTAATTAATAACAAACATGCGCTATAGTTAAGTCCTTTGTTTAACACCATGTAGTATCAACACATATAAGTTTTTGCCTTAATCCGAACCCAGTGAAACCAAAGCTGCATTACTCTGTAGCTAAGTTAGCAGTCGTTTTTGTCTCAATTCGAGGACGTACCATAGAAATATGAAATGCATCCTATCTATGAGAAAAGTTACGTTAAAAATATGTACACAGATGTCATTAACGTGTATATACACATGTTTCCTTTATCGTATTCGAAAGGAGTAGAAAATAGTACAAAATAATCAATATTTATTTAATTACGAAATTTGTATCAGCAGAACTAAAATTCGAAAAATTAATAGTGATAAATAGATTCGTAATTAGGAAACATTACATTAATAAATATTATAATTTAAAACGTTTGACTAATAATTTACAAAAAAATATTACTCAGTGGTGACAGTTTGAAAATAATGGAATATACTAAATTTATTTCACAATCGATTTAAGCAATATTTGTGACCAATGTAAGACGATGGTTTAAAAGAGTGGTGGCAACAAATAAAGCAGTTAGCTGTAAATCGGCAGTCGGGTCACGGCGGCGCACGGGATCAAGTGCACTTGGAGGATCAGGCACACATGAGATAGGTATCTGAAGATATATCGTAAGAGTTTAAGTCGCGACAGGATATTTAACAATAACAAAACTTAACCTATTAATTTTTCACATAATTTTTATCTGTCTCCGTGACGCAGTGGTTTACCGCTTGCTTTGTAACATGGAGGTCCAGTGTTCCAATCTCAGGCCTGATGAGTAGTGACACTACTCGTGTAAGAGTATTCTTGTATTTTGTCAACGATACATCTGAGAACCATAATTTTTTTAGACGAGCATCCTTTTTCATTTACGGCCTGCTTGTCACATAACATTAGGGAAAAATTGATGCAGTGTTACTCATTTTCCGTTAAAAAGCTATAAATATTTACTAGTTCAATTATTATAATATAGTTTGAGTTAATAATTATTTCGAAAATATCTCTAATGTTTTGAAATATTATTCGTTGAGTAAATTAGTCTGTAAAAATATTATAAAGTTTTCTCGTCCGAATTAAACAAATAACAAGAAACAATTCTATCTTAAGAAAATTTATTGATATCTCTCTACTTAATTCGCCAACCTCGTGTGCGCTCGCATCCAACATGAAAGAAAGCCGAGACAGAGTAATAAGAAAAGGTAAGAGTGCCCCATTGAATGATAACTCGGAGCCTTTGTCTCGTGCGTCCGTCTTGACGAATCGAATTAAAAGGCTTATTGTGTCTACGTGACAGCTCCTCAGCCAGCGGCCCCTCGGGCCCGAGACGTTTTTGTTTCAAGCAAACTAAAATATTACAGGCCATTCACTAAATCCCGCCCCAGCTGGGGGGCCCGCTACTTGAATTTGTACTCAATTTTTAACGGGGACTGTTAATTAAGAGAGAGTTGCTCTTTATTGGCGGGAGAAGTCTTAATGCGTTAATTGTCGAAATGCAATCTCGGAAGGAGGCTTTTTATCATTTCAACGTCTCATAATTTTAATTTCGAAACTGAATTTTCCATTTGTATTTTTCGAGCTATGATTAATGAAATTTAATAAGTGTCGTTTTCAATCAAGTCCGCTCAACGGTATACAACAAATTTGATTTTCGTAAATTTTGTTTTTTAGTTTAATTTCTTTATCTATTTGTTTCAGACATCGCTGACACGTCGCATGCCTTCACCAACAGACCAAGGTTAGAATTAAATAAAAATTAATTACTAATAAAAAGAAACATTATATTTTAAATTAGTGCAAAAAATTATGACTACCCCTGTGGCCAGTGGTTAACTACTTGCTTTGTAAAGTGGACGTCCCGAATTCGATTCCCGAACCACAGATGTTATGGAGTTGATATGGTGGTAGCGCTTTTCGAACCTGGCTGGCTAGCTACCACCCTCAATGTTAGTTAAGCCACTGTCATAACAGCGTTGCTATGTTCTTCCAATTATATATTTGAGAACTAGAAGAATAATGGGAAAACAATCTTCACCATTTAAATCCTCATAGTCACAGCATCAGCTGAAATCGAGGCTATGTTTGAGCCCATAACCTATAAAAAACACAATACAATTTAAATGACATTTCAAATAAAATTCCAGTAGGCACTAAATTATTTTAAACAAATTCCATAAAACTATGTTAAGCGATTTTAATTTAATACATCTTTTGTATAAAGAAACCCTATCTTTTTTTATACGTCAAAACCATTATTTACATGCAACCTTGAAGAAAAAATCGTGGCACTTCGCTGGGGTAGCTAAAGTACAACCACAACATGTCTTAATTATTCATTACATCCCACGACGCAGTTCCTTCCAGACGCCGGCCAAAAAGCGCCGTAAAAATGTATAAGGTCCTTAAACGAACACGCACATTAATGAGGGCCGTGCAATATTTATACACAGGCAACCCTAATTGCTAGGGTGGAGAGTGGAAAAAATGGGCAATTTCACGTAATGTAATACGTATATTTAAGGTGGAACTCCAAAAACTGACGGCGGAATTCTGTCGCGACGATACTCATTTCATGAAACCACTTCAAACGTCTTGCCGGGACCCGCTGCGGGCGCGGTTGAAAAGTATCTCCACTTTGTTTGCGGTTGAACCGAATTCACAAATGGCTACGGATAGCTTGATTAGATTTTAAACAGTAATCCTGTTTATAAACGAAATACAATAAATATCTCAAATATTAATAATAAAATGCTAATTTAAATGATACGAAAACATTTAAAATCAATGACCATAATTTTGACGCAATTTTTTTTTAATCTAAGTAGAGCAACATGGTGACTAAAAAAAAGATTGTAAGTAGCCAGGATTTTTATTTTTTCAATATGTTTAGGTGCTCAGCTCTCTCCCCTCGGCCGCCACAATTTCCTCTTGACGGAAACCCTCAATCTAATGATACGCCTGTGTTAAAAAACACAAGGAAATTTAATAACGCCGCGGGCCCACAGACTGCGTAAGAAAACAAAGAAAATTTAATTTCGACGATTCCCACATGCTCAATATCGCTGAGAAGTTACGCCCTTATAGCTCCTGCAAATTAAAAAATCCCCGCTTAAAAAAAAGGAAGATTTCCATTGTCGACATATTTTTATTCGTCCACTTTGCATACATTAGTATTGTATTTCTGAAATTTTTTGAAGTAATAACATTAAAATACATTACCTCAGAGGTTCGACTGGACGAGGCATGAAAAAAAAATAAAAGGCGATGAAAATCTGCATATCACGTTACGGGGACGTTTACCCTTCAGTAATTATCCGGTGCGCAACCTTAACACATTTCAAAGGTAAGCAAATTAGTTCCGTACTTAATGATCCGACAAAGGGCGTAAATCTTTTTAAAATGCGCACCCGAAGTGTTTCCTCTTCCTGTGGGGCGGGCATACGGTACGTAAAAAATATTTGCACAAGCTCGCCCCCGCATATATGCAAATTTGTCGGCCCGTACGTGGAAAGGCGGTGAAAATTGTATCAAATTGTTCCAACGACACGTAGACTTTGTCGGCAATTTGTCATGTGGCTGATAATTATTTCATGCCCCCGTCTTGCCGCGAATTAGTCTCGTGTTGACTCGAACTGGCGGGAGAAGATATAGTCTTTTTTGTGGAAATTAGAGAACAGACTTTTACTTCTTCATTATTGATTATAATAAACAAGACAATATACGTTTAAAAATACATAACCTATTTTTATTAATCCTTTTCACTAATTAATTATTAAATTTGTTATGAGAAATTTTTTCTACGGTCGAAATTTTGCTGGAATTATTTATTATTTTTTAATTTAATCTTTCTTACATATATTTTTCAAATATAAACTTCTCATAGACATTTTGATGAGATAGTAACACTTTATGAAAGTAAAACAAATATTTTGTTTATAGTATTATATTCATAATTATTGAAACTCTTTCAGATGACCTTCATATGAAATTTATTCCAAATTATACACACACTTCGCGCGCAAAGTGTTTAAAGAGCATTCCGTTATTTATCATTCACTTTATAATCAATCAGTGTATGTAATATATATAGTACCAAACGACAGCAGGTCGTATGTTAAATAGAAGCAAGGGTGTTCCCGCAATTTTCGATAAAAACAAACTGTTCAAAATCATCGAGCGAATGGGTTGAAATTAAACCGACCAGCCACCGCGCCCGTCTGAGGCAAATGGCCCGTCCCTTACGCTGAAAAATGTTATACGCCACCTGTGGCTCGGTCGTGTAATCGTATGCGTTTATCTCCACGGGGAACGTATGCACTGCCCTCCTGTCTTCTCGCCGATAAACCAGTCACAAAGATGTATAGATGGTATATTTAAAACGTAAACTGTTTTGAACCTTGACATATAACTTTAGAAGATTAAATTTAAATATTATTTTGATCACTTTCTACATCAATTAAATTTGAGATAAACATTTTAATTTTTTAATTGGCGATAATCTGCAAATTTTCGACTTTTAATTTATCCCGCAGCTATTTTAAAATGTTTTTTTTTTATGAGTATATTTTAAAATTAAAATTTTTATTTTTCTTTATTTAAAAATAGATAAATTTGATAGAAAACAAATTTAACGCATACTGGAAATTTGTTGTAGTAAAATGCCGTGCCTTATCTAGAAGCTCGAGCTTAAAACGTTAGCGCAACGCGAACGAGCCGCATTCCCGTGCTTCCGTTCAATTCCACACCGATTGCCTGAATTTATGCGGCGTCCGACGTCCAAGCAATTATCATTGACGCAATGACTACCCACCGGACACTCGTCGCACCCCGAAACGGCCGAACGAAACACGCTCGCACCCAATCAATTAACACGCCCATTCCACTCCATTCGATTTAATCCGACGAATTCATTTGGCCTTTGCTCTTGTTCAAATAAAAAGTGATAAAGTTGTATTACTTAACGAAATATGAAATACGCCGTCCCGTGAGCGACTAAAGCGAAATTTTCCCACGGTTATGAGGTCTTAATAGTGTACCACGGTCCTTTATGAAGTCGAGCGGACACAATAGCTATAAAGGTGAGCGAGAAAATCCGTACAATAAAGTCGACAGCAAAAAAAAAGCTGAGCGAGGGCTAGTACGAGGAAATAGTTCGTGAAATTTCGAAGGGTCCTGTAGTGGGGCACAGCGAGGCGCTTCGTGCGCGGACGGGACACTTTACGACGGTCCGCTCAGTAAACCTGCCCATTATGTTGGGTTAAGGGATCGTCTTATTCCACATATAAAGATGCCGAACGCCCGCTAAGATTTGTTGCCGGTTTATGGATGTAGAAGGGTTGTTGGATGCAGCGGAGGGTATTATGATTACGTCGAGAGGCGAGGTCGTATCATTTACAGAAGTCAACACTGCGAAAATGATTGAGGGCTTTCGACGATGCAATGCGGGGAAATATAAGACTGTTCAAGTGAATATTTCGAGTGCATAAACCTTGTGCTTATTTTTACTTTAAAATATTGTGTTGTGGAAAGTTGTTTAGCATATTATTCACTGAGGTTTTATTTTTTACTCTTTAATACTAAATCTTTATTTACTCTTTTTACGGTGCTTTAACAATAAATATAGTCTTGCCTGAACTTTCATAACGAAACCATCCAATCGGTATTACTATACTGGCTATTTTTATGAGGAAAACATTAGTGTAGAAACAAAACTATGTTCTGGTTAGAAGAACGATTTAAATAGAAAAAATATTGGTGAAAATAATTTGCTAAAAATTTCGTTTCTATAGACGTAAAAGCAATATGGGTTGCTTTTTAAATATTCAAACTAAGTACTTTAACTTTTCAAAAAAAATACTAATGGTTTCCAGTAAATTAAGACTTAATGTTTCATTATAAATTATATTGAAAATTATAAATCACAATTAGATATAAAGTCGTGAAAATTAAATCACGTGCCTTATTTAAACAGTAGGTTCAGTAAAAGGTAGGATTTTAGACAACATTTTACTTCAAGCGATCTTGTTAAATGGCTAAGGCAATGGTTTGTTTATACCAAGTGGGACATTGCCACCTAATTGGGCACGGCGACGTCCAGTATAAATAGAGGCGAATGCAAAGGCGTTGCATGTGTTTACAGTCGGCCCTCACGCAAACAGCTGTTTGAAATGCCGAACTCGGTTTGAAGCCCCTTTAGCAGTCCACAACACCTTTACACTTTGTAATAGACCTTTGATTGATATCGTTATGTTTAATATACGTAATACATTGAATTCATAATATTGAAAAACTATCTAACGAGTAAAACATGAAACGAATAATTAATAGCAGAACAATTTGTCAATAACAATTTTTAACAAAAATAAGACAAAAATCTTTTGTTTAAATACCCTGATTATTAGCAGAAATAAACGGGCAAATAGAGAAAACTAATTAAAATATTTCCTTGGTGTACATAATCCTGAGTTCTATGAAGCTGTGATAGTCGTTGATAAAATTAACAGCTAAATCGTTCAGGCATTAAGGGAGAAAGACAATCAATATTATTATCTACTTTTAAAAATTTTTCCATTTATAAATACGTTCAGAATTTCATGAAGTTAATACAGTGAAACTATTTAAAAATACTGTTAAAAAGCATCAACTTTCGTTATCGCAGTTTTTCTTTTTTTTTACTTCTCATATCACACGTTGGCGTTTTAGTATTTATTAAATCTATGTGATTATACAGTGTACACCTGTCACCAGATTTTCATGGTACTCGGACTATTAGATAATGTTAAATAGTCTATCGGAATAGGATAAAAAAAATGTTGTGACTTAAAAACTGTGTAAAAATGGAATCGTGTAATTCGAGTACCGTGCGAATCGGGAGACAGGTTTATTTAGGTATTAAAATAATATGTAATAACATTAAACCTACTGATGTAAATAATCCAAGTAATGTCTTTACCCGTATGTTGTTATATTGTAAATATGTTTTTTTTATGTGAGTATCTAAATATACAAATACATAAATTCAACCAATACGTTCAAACGTCCAAGCCTCAAGCGGACGACAGTTAGAGAAAACGTAATGCGGTCGAAACATCCCTCGCTCAGGCGCGTCTCGGTCAATCCTTTTGACGCCGGTGCTGACCGTGTGAACCGGGCCTTTGAGCTCGCACCTAGTACGGACCGCAAACGTTCGCCCAAACAAATACAGGATGGATTTCTAAGATCAGAATTATGCTGGCCAGTAAACTATAGACACCATATGATAGTGTACAAAACGCCTTATAAATTAATTGAAATAAATTTATAGGAACATTTGCACAGTATATAATTTATTTTATAAAAGCGTAAACTAAATTACTTTGTTCATTCATTTCAAAAATAATAATTGGTAATGCCTCTAACATGAAAATGCCTGTGCCGGGTGCAATCGGTCTTCATACACTAACTTCTTTTGGTTGTGTATGTTTCATAGTCGAGTGGTTTATATCATTGGACGAATGGGCGCACGATGGACATTTATCGGATTGCAGTTCATATTACGCGCATTGGGACAAAGCGATTTGCTTCATCCTTCATAATTCGTACAGTGGAAGTTTGCAATAGTCTACCGGCGTCTACGTTCTCTTCCAGACATGATGTGGAGGTCTTCACGAGAAGAATTAATAAATTTATTTTAGACAAGTACGATTTACCGTCAGAGAACACATCTCCACTTACCACGAGCTACAATTGTGGTCGGACGCAAGTCTATGTAATCTTGTTATTCTCTATATCATCTCTTCAGTGAGGGCTTATTTGCTGTATTCGGTGAGACGTCTACTTCATTTTTGTATGTATAAATATAATTAAAATATCTTAAAGCTTTTTCTAATTAAACGATAACCTTTAGCGGAAGTCGTCTTTTATCTAAAAAAAAAAAGATGAGAATAAAATACACGACGAATATAAAAATCAGTTAAAAATAAAAGAATTTAAGTAAACGGAGAGTGTGGGAAGTTCGGTTGGGAGCGTGGTTTTTCGCAAAATATGCAACGCGCCGCCGAGCGTACTCCGAACTGTACCACCACCCTCGCTGCATATTACATGAGGCCAACTTTTACAGATTTCTTTAATATTTTAGCGTGGGAAATTCCTCGTCTGCATGCCTAATATACGTTTAATGCTGTGTATTATTATTTTTAAATGCCAACAAAAAAGAGGGTTTTTCAATGCCTGTGTCCTAACGTTAAACTGTTTCTCTTGTAAAGCAAAGCTCTGAGGTTTAACTCCGGCGCCAATGAACTGGTAAAGATTTCAGTAGGATACTTTTCGAATCCGTTCAGCTCTCTACCATCTTTATAGCATAAATCTGACACCATAATATAATTGCTTTGTTCCGGTCCTTAATACGTTACATATATGAATGTTTGAGTATTATATGTATGGACGCTTCAGTATTTCTGTTCCCATTATAACTCAACATCTTATGAAATTCAAATCAAAAAAAAAAAAACGAAAGTCAAATGCAAGCCAATAAAAAAATGAAAATGTATGAATTATTTTATTTCACACTTTGATTGTGGATCTTTTAGTAATAGGTAACAAGTCGTAACTAATATCACCAATGCTTTTGCCATGCTGCAATGTTTTTGCTATTACTTCAAATGTTTTCTTTTTCCTATAAACCTTTAATACGAATAGAACGTATTAACAACCTACTATTATTTGATTTTGAAAGAAACCTACTAATATTAATGAGAAACAAATTCAATTTTATAGCATTTAATTTCATTAAGACACAAAGAGTGACATTAGTGGTGTTTATCAAAAATAAAGCATGCATGAAAATAATCTGCAAACTATGCAAAGTTTACCTTACCGGGAGCCGTAGTGCCGGCGGCTGCCCGACCATACATCACACAGCGCGTACCCTCCAGCGTGCGCCGCTTTGTAGGTGCCTGAGAGCGAATACACGCCATTGTGTTATAAACGTCGAGCTCCCACCGCATGCAATGATGAGATTGCACTTGAGACTTAATTTCATTTCCTAATACACGCTAGTCGTATTTGCCCACCATCCATCCGTGTTTGCGCGCCACCGCATTCATTTTACGCTTCAGACGCTCTCCATATTTTCCTTTTGTCTAGACGAAATCTTAGCGAATGTTTAAACGGCGCGACTCGACCCCGAACGGTGATTATATTTTCTTTACAACTCACAGTTAACGTAAGCAACAAATGTAAGCCCGCCTCGGGGGCGATATCTTCGAATTGCTCATGTAAGACAAAATTAACCCTCACCCACATTAACACAGATAAGTCGGCGAGCTCATTTGCGAGCCTTCCGGCTGGCGCTCGTTACATCTTGATATTCTTTACCCCTTCACCGATACCCGGCACCACACGAGCAATAAATGGCGCGGAAGGAGCCCGCTATCGCGCCGCACCGATATCTTCCATCCGAATTAATTTCGGAACGTTCCTCAGGAGCGTACCAAGTTCGCGGACTTGTTATTTCTGCGCGCAGCCGAGCGGGAGAGCGCGAGTTCTAATCGCGAAGAGTTGCGAGATAAAATGGCGACCCGTAATTACCATAACGCGCCTTTCGAAGATATGTGGAGAATCTTAATGGTACGGTGGCTCCGTAAATAATGGGCTCTTATGGGAAAGTTGCTAAGAGCACTGTTTCGAATGTAATTATAAGGGCCTCCCGCCTCACGTGCTTTCAGAATAATGTGTTAAATATCGAAGTTGATGCGGTAATGTCGCTGCTTGTTTGTGTGAATTGATAGAATGTTTATTAATAAATAAAAGGCGAAGCGAGAACATCAAAAATATTTTAAATGTTTAATCATTATTTTTCATCGGCATTGTGTTTAACACGTGACTATAATAACACTGTTAAGTGATTAATTGAATTTACTTAACATAGCAATGCTGTAATAGCGGCAGATTGACATCCAAGATGGTACCTAGTTACGCGGGTTCGAAAAACATCTACTACAATACACTCCTCTACGCACGTGGTCTGCGTATCTCCATGTTACAAGGCAAGCGGTAAATCATTGCAACACGGAAGCAGCATTAGAACAGTATATATATCGACTATATCCTTTCTAAGTCTATTGTCAAAAACAATAGCGGATATTAAGTACCTGGCAACCAAAGAGCGGAGAACGGATCGCGCGCTATCTGGTGCAGGATGCAGTGTCGCGAGACGACAGCTGATACGCTTGATATACGGCCCGCTCCTGTACCGCAGCGTCTTGCCTTTTCTCTAATCGTTTCTTTTATTCTACGTGTAATTAACGCCCTATTCAAAACCCCTTTAATAAACCTACGTTGTGATAAGCTTCCGTTCAGAGATTTTTGGTTAGGATTAAAAATTATTTATCTCTGTAAATTAACAAATATCTTGGATATTTTCATTACATTTATTCTTAACTCATAAATTCTTATATAACTTCACTCACCATTTAGAGGAAAATAATATTTCTCAGCGATAGTCTGCGGAAATTATTTTAAGAATCAAACAATC
>DWQX01006031.1:0-11987 GCA_018245475.1 Pharmacophagus antenor | reverse complement strand
GTTATTATTACTATTTACTTTCGTACAGTAATAATGGCTAACTCCGGTGATTAACATTTGTTATACTTTCACAGATCGTCCAGTCTTTTCTGCCACTATTCGTCGTGCCGACGGAAAATGTAACGCGTCCTCAGTCTATTGTTACCTGTTACAAGGCCGCGCATGTCTGACCCTCCCGCCGCCGCTGGAGGCGTCGCTACAGGGCGCACGGTACGAGCCCGTCGAAAAACATACACCGCCGGCCGGGGGCGGCGCGCGCCCCACTCGCGCCGAGAGGTTCACACCGTTGACGAGCCGAATAGCTTGGGTCGATGCGTCAAGAGGGTTCGGCGGCGAATCAGTAATGTTTAGCTACGAGTAAGTGGGAACATTTACGGCTGGACCGCGACCACGATGGCGGGACCCCCGACGCGCGACGATAAATGTTTTTAGCATGAAAACGTATCGATTTAGCGGTGGAGAAAGAGTGAAGGACGTTTCGATTAATTGTTTAGTAAATGAGATATTATCATAGCGTATTCACCGAAAAGGTTACGGGACGCTTTGTGGCGACAAAAGTAATGTGGAACGAATTCATATTAACGATATGATACATATGCTAACACGTTCCCTGCCAGAGCGTTTTTTTTTGTGTATATTTTCCCTTGCGGTCTAGTGAGACGCATACAGAATACAATTTGACAATCTTCGATTCGGCAATCAACAATTTAAGTAAATTTCGATTTGGATTAAAATTGTATGTAATTTTTTTAAGCTTAATGTTATTATTTTGGATAACCTATGATCGAAAATGTTTTCGTAGGTAATTTCAGCGTGGGGCGTATAAGCCCCACGTGGCAGGGAACGTGTTAATAGTGTTACCCTTGCCTACTGTTTTAAGGTATTTACCGTTACATATATTTAAGATAGTGCATCGTCAGTGTTCTCACCGCCTGATGAGAGATTAGCGTGACCCACCGGTGGGTCACGCTAGCGTAAACTCGTGAAAAGAGTACCCCGTTATAGAAACGTCGACAGCGTTTCGGTCAGATGGCCGCTGTACCTAGTGTAACTACTAGAGTAACGAGATATCGTACAAGACGACAAGCATCTTATATGTAGTGCTGTATATGTCTTAACTAGATACACGAAACACTGTTCTTAGTATTTACACAAACTTAATAGTTGGTGAATGTTTCAAAGCAAATAAAATGATTCAGTCTGTAAAAGATATAATACAGCGGACAACGCTCTTCAAATGAATTCTTTTTTATTTGACTCAAGATAAATTTAAGTCGGATAACTAATTTCAGAAGCGTCCCGTCTCTTGCCTTAAGTTAACTTAATTCCTTACCGGGGGACGCGAAATTTATGAAGTGTTTTACAAATATTGAAAAGGATATTCAACCATCGCCTGTACTCCATTCTTCTTAAAGACGACAATCCTCTGTACGTTGCCGTGTGGAGTGCTGATTGTGTGTACTACGTCCTGTAACAATAAGAAAAGAGAATTTAACAAAAAAGAAATCATTTTTTTTCTGCAAAAGGCTAACACTTGACCTTAATTTCACATGATGTCAAGTGCCAATAATACTAGATATGTTAGTATTCCGTTCCAGACAACCTCCGAAAATCCTGGATCCCAAAACGAGTCTTATTAGCTGATGTTAAAACAGATTTTTAACAAAATGATAAGGGTTCAGTGCAAACGATTTATAAGTTATAACATTACGAACAAACTTCTATTCATATATCAATTTATTACTAGTGTTTGTATGTTGAAAATCTATGTTTTTTTTTGTTGGCCAAGATGGGCGATATGTAAAATATTTTAATTATCTTTTGACATCGAAAACATAATAAAAGTAAAATAGAATATAACGTTCGGCACAAGTTTGTCATCGATCAACGGGGCCTAATTAAAGATATTGAATAGGAAAGCAAACAAAAAATAAATAGCTAATTGCGAGGCGGACTTGCTTGCGCCGGCAGGGTTCCGTCCTATAAGTCATTAAATTCAATTTTTTCAAAGGTTTAACTTTTATTATTTAATTGTTTTAGTGGCAACAGATAAACGCAATCTGTGAAAATTTTAATTATCCACATTACGGTTCATATGATAGGGTTAAGGTTCTGTTCTTCGACCTTTGTGTACGGAAACCCAAATAGAAAGCCGTTCGTAGCGTTTAATTAAAATAAAACTAATAATGCACATCATTCATCTATCAAAAGGACCTTATCAAACTTTGCTCATACAAATCAAAGAGTAAACTCTTATTAAGAAGCGGTATAACGCCCGCGCCGTATAAACTAATCAAAGTTTAATCCGGACCAATCTAGACTCTAGACTGTTTTGTAACGGCTAAGACTAACCGACTAGTTTAAAAGTGAGCGCGGGCTCACAAGGTGCCCGTAAATTGTACGGTCGAATTTTCATCTTGGTGGGACTAATTTAACTTTAAGCCACATTCTACTGCTATCTTATAAGCAGTGAAGATTAAGTTATCGGTGATAATATAAAACGTATAGTAAACATCCGTCGTCACACGCCCACTCCACGGGGCGATGCGTTATTCTTATTTGATACTAATTTGCCTCCATTTGATAGAAAGTTCCATTGTCCAATACGATTTCTGCAAAAACGCTGGTTTCATTTCAGTTTTTAGTCTAAAGCTGATTCCATATTTTTTTTTATCGGTCATGAGCTTACATTTGGCCCCGATTTCGGCTGATGTTAATAGACAATAAGACCGTAGACGGTGAAACGTGCTCGCCGAGAATACGTATGGCTATCCATGTACGCCTGCCGGAACACAAATACTCTTTAATGGCGAGGGATCGACATTGAAGGTGATAGTTGGCCACGCGGGTTCAATAAGCCCTGCCACCGTCCAAACTCCAGTATTCACGGGAGTCGAACCCGAGACCTCCGCGTCACATGGCAAGCGGGTGAACTACTGCGCCACGGAGGCGTTCGAGTAGAGCCACTTTCGTAATAGTCAAAGTAGAAAACTGCGGTGTACGCATTAACCCTTTACGGACGTATTAATTTGTACATGGATATATCTAATCTGAAAGTAGCACCGGTATTGACACCTGAAAGGGTTATTCAGATGTTTAATTTCGTTCAGGGAAGGTCTACGCCGACGGTTAAATGGAAAAAAAAAAACGATAATTGCATCGTTCCTTGCTGTGTTGGCGGGGCGCAGATGTAAAACTGGAACTACGAAGAGGCTACGGTGGCCGAAAGTAGACATACGTCCGCGAAAGGGTTAACGGTATAATTAGTGAGATATACGGGCGGGTCATTTTATTCGGTGATCTGTACTTGTTTTGTTGGAAACAATCATATTCATCATAAAGTGTTTTATTTCTCAGAATCAGGCGAAAATATTTATATCATGTGTTAGTGTTGCATAGCTGTCGGCAGGCATGTTCACATTTTTGTGCTAATTTAATGCGCAAATAAAGTTTTAATTGGCGGATAAAGAAATAAATAATGAGCACATTTTCAGCGTTTTACGTTAGTTAATTATTATTTTCCACAACGGATGAAAATTTACATTGTCTTTCTTTCTCTTTTTTATTGCTTTTCTCTCTGTTTCTTTTAAAAAAAAAAACAAAAGGTACGTCTCGTCTCTGAGCGCGAGTATACTTGGCCAGAAAGCGGGGGCAATAACGAACAAGCCACTTGTTGGAATTGAATCCGCGCGCTATCCCCCCCTCCCTACCGACCCTCCCGGTTCACCCTCTCCCCTCCCTCTTCCCCCGGGCCCGCGTCCAATAACATTAGCATTCCGGGTTAGTAAGTTTTTAATAAAATTTTACTACACCCGCTGTGTTACAGGGAACGCCCCTCCTACGTTGTCACCTTCTTTTTTAATTCTATTTCGCAATCCACATTATCTCTAATCACCTTTCGACACACGTACTGAATGACCCTAATCGATATTATTCTGGTCGTGTATCCTATTCTTTTATATTCTTTATCTACGTATAATAAGTCTTCAATAACACCTTAACTTTATTGAACATTTTTTTAGAAGCTATTTCTGTAATCTGATCCGATCTATGTAATCCAATATATGTAATACACTAAGAACCAGTTTTATAAATAGTATACGTTTTTATTTTTTATTGGTTGTGGGCTAGCACTTGGTCTGGAATTCACTCGGTGTTAAATCATAATAAGTGCGTAGATGGTCAAGCGTGTTTACCCAGAATACACCTGGTTCTCGCATGCACTACTTCCGGATCACAGCAACGCTGTTATAGCGGCAGATTGACTTTCAAGGGTGGTAGCTAGCCTGGCGGGTTCGAAAACCGCAAGCACCATCTGAACTCCGCTACAACCGTAGCCCAGGGTTGTAACTGGGGACCTCAGTATTACAAAGGTAAGCAATGGAGTACTGCGCCAAGCGCATTAAAAAATAAAATGTATTTTGCTGTCTGCTGTAGTAATCCTACCTCTTGTACCGGGGTTCGCTTCCCGCTTAGGACGAACATTCATGTGATGAACATTTGTGTTTGTTCCGTGTCTGGTTGTTAACATATATTTATTTCTGTATCTAGTTAGAAACATCTATTTACGTATATCGGTCTCAGATAACCCATACTATGTGTACTTGTCTGCTTTCTTGTGATCACAGTACTGTGTGTGAAAAATGTACCGATTATTTATTTATGACTCCGCAATACTCAAAAAAATGAATCGTTTTTCAGGAAGAATGATGTCATAATAGTTGGATAACGCTGCTTGTTATTTATTAAAGATAACATTTACAGCGGGAATATATTTCTAGTTCCTTCGGTATGATAGACATAATATAAATTTGAGATATTTTTCACACATGTAATCCTAAGACAGGCAGCCGAGCTGCACCTACGAGCACAGTATTGGTTGCAGGCGCTGTGCGTTGTGCTCCCCCTGCGTCCTAAACATGCACGTGCATTAGATAAGATTGAAATGCCTTTGCAACATTAGGAATATGAAATGGTCTCACTATGTAAGAATCACTAACGTTATAAAGCGGGCCAACGTCTGTGGTGTCGAGGCATAGTTAATATGTGACAAAAACTGCGATGGAGCGGCCATATTTGAAGAATGCTCAGCGAACGAGTAGCGAAGCGCATTTTCTACTCGTATTCGGAGTCAGTCGCGGACAGTATCTGAAGCGTAACTATGTCTTAAAAAGACATCTGTAACTGTGCAACACGGAACACGGTCGATGGGAAGAGTTAGCAAGGAACCGTGCGGAGTCCGGAAGATGTTAGAAACGTGAAAAGCGTGACGATTTAAAAAGGAAACCGCCGGCAAACATCTTTTACAATTACGCACAAAATGCCCTCAGGCGTGTGCAATGTGATAGATCCTTTACTTCAAAAATAGGTTATGCCGGTAAACACGGCGCACACGGACGTCTGCGGTTCAGTGGATACAGTTGCCGTGGCCGATATAGGCTAGCAACACATCACTACGGGTTATCACAGACCGACACACAAGCTCAGATATATTTCAATAAACACTTAAATGCGACCAACCGTAATGTTTCGCTACTTCACAGTGGACGCGAAGTGGTCGCTGGAGCCAAGCAACTCATGCAGTAATTTGAAACCCGTGCGTTTCGGTTTCACGATTCCGACGATTTACGAGTACATAAACTGAGTGTTTATTTCCATCGACAAGTTATCACACCAATAAGTGAATACTTGTAATTTATAACGAAGTACATGAGTAATTCCCAACCTATTTGGTCTCATGTCCCTCCCACGTTTGTGTAAAATGTTTCTATGCCCCACTACACCCTCGCAATTATTATCCAATGCCCCCCCAAAACGAATGAAAATCAATAATGCAATTAAGTATATTAGCTAATTTTTTAAAGTTGCTGATTGCCCCCCTCTAAGTGACAGAATCGCATCCCTGTGGGGCCTACGCCCCACCTTGGGAAACACTGAAGTAGATGATCTCATATTTGCATGTCAAAGAAATTCGTTGTTTATCTTTTAAGAGCTTGGGGATTCGTTGCCAAAGTGTGAGTCATTCAAGATTACGCATCCGTCGACGGTAAAATATTAATATGCAAGGAGAAGACGCATGGTTCAACGATTTTTAAAACTATGAACGGATTATTAAAAGCAGATAAAAAAATAGGTCATTTAATTCTCATTGAAGCGCGTTGCATAAAAATCCAATCATGAAATAGCTTTAACTAAATTCACTAAGCAAGCTCAATTGTGTTTTTCCATTTATATTTTGTATTTTTTTTCTTACAACACTGAAGGTAATCTGGAACAGCGCCACGTCCACCTTTTTATGTAGTCCGTTCGGTGCAAAATATGAATAAATATATAATTTAAACATTTAACCATCCAATAAGTCAGAACCGACAATTACGCAGATCTAAAGTGTATACAAAGCAGCTCCATTTTCGTAAAGTCGGTGAAACACCCGGCACACTCGAGCACATGTAAATTTAAAACGTAAATTAGCGCACAATTCATGAAATGACGGCCGCCCCGCGCGCCGCGAGTGGGTCTGCTCCGGCGGGAAGTTCAGCTGGAAATCTGTCGGCCCGGGCGCGGCCGCCGACTGTTCTCGCGTCTCTAATTACTTTCGTGTACCGTTCTTTTTTTGTTCACGTTTCATGTGGTGACGTACTTTTAATGGCATCTTCACTCCTTTTTGTGTGGGCAGTGTGTAAATTATTTAATGTATAAATGTAATCAAAAAGAAGAAGGTGGTACTTGAGAGGGCAGTAAGCGGTGGCAACTCTTACGCCGCCCAGTCCGCCGACGGCTGCCCAAGTGCGCGCGTGTTTTGGCTGCTGTATTTCAACTTTTCTTGCTTTGCGCTGTACAGTTTGTGCTAGTGTGCTTAGAATAAACAGCTATTTTATACAAACGCTCGTGTTTACGGTTTCGCCGCGGATCAAATTCAGAACATTTATAGGTGTGATGGGTATATATTTATGACCCACCAGTGGGTCATGCCGGCGCAGCGTGTTGAACTGTTATAGCGGCAGATTGACATAGAGGGTGGTAGTAAAAAGCAAGTCTCTTTTATAAAATACGAGATGAAATAAGTGAAAGAGACGAATATAAATCCCCGCCTCCTCCACAAGACGCTTTGGTCCCGGCAATCTCTGTGCGCCAGCAGGCCCTGCGCCCGGTAAATTGAATCTTAAACTTCCGTCCCAAATGTTTCCAGACGTCGCGTGCATTCGGTACACGCGATATTTCTCAATTTTCTTTAACAACACAGTTCAGTGCGATGTTTTAAACAATGTGCATGTGCAAATATGTCGGTATGCAAATAATACAGGGGAATATTTATTCTTGTACAAGATACAAGATGTTGATTTTACGGGGCATTGTCGTCTGTAACAATGTATTAAAACAAATAATGCGAAACAGATTGTATTTTAAAAGTAGTACCAAAAACATTTTGTATACCGTTCGATATGAGTACGAGTTATTTTTCTGTTTTGCAATAAAATGTATTCAACAATATTGCACGAGGCGGTATAAAAAATTAAAAAAGTCAAACGCATATCCAAATGAGAGGCCCGGTAAATCTAGTGTTAACGCTTTCTCTCTATGGAGGATAAATATTTCTCATTTATCGTTTATCTTGAAATTGAAGTTTGGAGATAGTAATTAACATGTTTCTTTCTCCATAATTTTTCTTAATCTTTATTTATTTCATAGGTTTGTTTATTTTGAAGACATGTCCACCAAATCGTTAACTAAAATTTGAATTGTATTAAAGTTATATGCAGTTATTTTAACCCCAGATGTACCGACACATTTTTATAGTTTTCTTTTCGTATCTGTATTAGTTTTATTCATTACTGCATTCATATTTTTTCTGTTTCGCAATAAAATATATGGAACAATATTGCCAGAGGCGGTATGAAAAAAAATATATCAAACACATATCAGTATACGTAGCTTCTTATATAGGGTCGTCCAGTCAAAATGACTGGTGCGGTAAATCTAGTGTTAAACTTAACCCATTAGAGACGAGTTTTTTTTCGAACATTCTAATGTTTATTTCAAAGCTTGTTAACTTCACAAATCACACAGAATTGATAATTTATTTTAATTATTAGTAAGAGGAACAATCGACGATTTTGAGTGTTCATTGATACAATTTAAAATGTTACAGCTTCGAATAAGTTTTTCACACAAGGTGTGCGCAACCAGGCTCCATTCGGTAATTATTTTAGATAGCACAAGTTAAAAAAATGTTTCAAAGGTTGATTCTGCATGTTAAGGGTTAAAATTAAACTCGAGACGTGCGTGTAGAAAATGAAACAAAAAGATTATCAACTTTGAACCTAGGTGTGCTGTCGTCGGTTAATAATTTTGAACCTAGGTGTGCTGTCGTCGGTTAATAATTACCTCACGTTCTAGTTAATGAGTATTCTATATTCAAAACGGCATTCAAGAAACGTTCCGTCTCGAAGTTTCGTCGAAAACCTATTTGCGATGTACTCAGAAACGTTGAAGCCGTGACGACTGGAGCCCGTTCCCGCGACTATTTGCGTGGATAATAAAACAATTTTACTTCAAAATTTGTGAGCACTACCACCAAAATAGACAAACGCCCCTTGTTGTCTCTTGACAGTTCTATTCACAGGAGGGCGCGAAGCGAACTGACGGTAATTGCCGGTCATAACTGATCGTACGGGATACCATTTAATAAAGATTTTTTTAGTTTTGACATTTATTTTCAGCAGGAGACGCATGTGAAGTTGTTTTACTTATTTTCAAGTGTTTCTATTTACGGAGTTTTTATTTCTTCTGGTGGTTTCTTATATAATATAACCACTTTATTTAATATTTATTATATAGTAAATAAATTATAACAAATACTTTATTATATAATGTTACCTCACAGGATTGAATTACTAGGCGATAGCTCCGGACTATGTTTTAAAATACTTTTCACAGCGGGAAAAACCGTTTCATTCCTTCGGGATAATGAATTCCAACTTTTGCTCTCACACGGGCCGGTATACAATATTAACGACCCATGTTTTGAATTTGAATAAAATATATCAAAACACCGCATAAGCATTTATCACATTTACATGTAATACCTAATAGTAGGCAGTTTTCCTCAACACGACCATAATAATTTCACTGGAATTTCAGTGACTATGAGGCCGTAAACGGCGAAACGTGCTCGCCCAGAACACTTCCGTCTCATAAATGTGCGACTGTTGCAACACAGCAAGTGGTGTTATGGCGACAGATTGACAATGAGCCAACCTGACTCCACTGCTAATGTATCCCGGGAATCGAACCTGGGCGATCCGTGTTAATACGCAAATGGTTAACCACTACACCATCGTGATAGTAAATAATATAAATATTACGTCCGACTAGCCGAATAACAAGCACCAGAAATATGTACATCGCTAGCTGGTACATCAACATGAGTAAGTTACTATCTCGTGTCACGAGCAAGTTGGTACGAAACTTGGGTCGCTTCGGCCCTGCTATTGGTTAGCTGATTACCAGAGTAGCGTGGGCGAATTAAGCACAAGTTTGTGTGACACCTGCGCTACCGGCCATCCCTCTGGACCGCTCACTTAGTGTTCGCGCTAGACGTCTAGAACTTGGAATAACTTGACTAACTCTACCGCCTCCGCTTAGGTCTAACGTTATTCCATTAGCTTTCCGTACACAAAGTTTTAACAGGTTCCCATTCGTGTTCCACTATAATCTTAATATGTGTAAACTATATGTCACGTGAATTGTTTTTAACTTGGCGAGATATAAAAAGTAATGAAACGTAAAAACAAATCAAAATGTTCATATTTCCCGGCAAAGTCGTGGCATGCTGGTTATTTTTAATTATCATCTTGATCATTGTATCTGTTGTGTAAATTTTTGTACTAAAGACATTGTAGCAATTTTTGCGTATTATATCTTACATCCAATTAATGAAAAGACTTAATTAAAGATAATTTATTTCTTCAATATTGTTGATTTTCACTTTTTTCTCACTTTCAACTCTATGCATTTGGAACAAAGAACAGATTCACCTTAACACCAGATTTACCGTGCCCGTCATATTGACGGAACAACTCTATACTCTCGTTCGACTTTTTTATTTTCCCATACCGCTTCTAGCAGCGTTTTTCTGTACATTTTATTGAAAATATGAAAAGTATGAATATATATGCACAGAACCACAACAGACTGGACAAGGGAACCATAACGACGTGTCTGTAAATCTAGTGTTAAATTTATTTATTTATTTATCAATCGGCAATCAACAAATATCGCTATAAATAGAAGTACATTAATCGAGATTAGTTCTCGTATGTATAAAGGCATTATCATCTTATCCCGTAATCGACTCCGAGTGTCTGCCCGTCCTTCTCGCACCGACGACGTGGTAAATTGACGCCGCACTCCTCCCGCCCGACGGTCGCCGGTGACAAATTGGCGCGGGCGCCTAGCGAGATTGGTTTTATCAAAGTTTATATCCAACGAGGAAGCTAATGCGAGCTTCTGTTGTATTAACGATGAACAATTTGCGTGTTTTCATCCGGCGAATAAACGGAAGTTTCGTTGTTACTTTTTATGCACGACCGCGCACAGCTTTTTCGCCGAGTGGTCGCAAAGTTCGCGTACGAATTTTTTTTTAATGCCTCCCTGGCGCAGTGGGTTGCCGCTTCCATCGCAACGTGGCGGTCCCGGGATTGATTCCCGTGCGACAGTTGTGTTGGGAGTCGGGACAGTTCTTCGCACCATCTTGGCTAGCTACCGCCGTCAATGTCAATCCGCCGTAATAGCAGCATTTCTGTGTTGCGGCAGTCGCACGTGTGACAGGTTGTAGTGCTGCGGGCGTACACGCTTCAACATCTACGATCTCATTGTCACTGAACAGACGAATGCGCGGCCAGCCATGTCTTGGTCCGTAACTATTTCGATGATATTCTCAAAGTTAGTAAATATTCATTTTAATGAAAAAAAAAAATTGCTCGAAAAAAGATTGCTCTTGAGCATAACCGACCACTTTGGACCCAGAGTGATATAAGCTATTTGAATATCTCGTAAAACTAAGAATATTTGCTTTATTAACATAATTAACGTATAGATAAAACTTATTACATTTTCATTTACAACTCGTAAGAAGTATATTGAACTAAAAACTAATACCACAAAACTCAACGTTTTCTAACGAGAAAGCTTAACGCATTTTCTTGCGTAGCTCCAATATGGTCTTGACAGCTTCGGAGCGACGGCGCAAGCGAAGGGTTCTACGAATGTCTAAAACAACGTGTCATCCTCAAGCAATACAAATTATAGAAGCTATCCGGTTAAACTGAGGAAAAATAAATAAAAAAGAAGCTACAAATGTTGCCGCAAATACCATTTGAGCAGAAGAAAAAAGGGCATTTCCTTAATTTTCTCCGAAACAAAAACTTTTCCGCCCCAGACCGCGCCGGATTCATCTTCGTCTAGTTTTCGTATGAAGCTTGGTGGTTCAGTTTCACTATCGGAATCATTCTCGCCTCGTTTCATTGGTAAACAATATTGTTGTGTGTGCGACGAACCCTGGCCACATTTCACGCTATAAACACGTGTAAGTGTCAATTATTCAGCCGCCTCCCCTCCCACCTCCCCCTCCCTATACTCAAACTAGGCTGTACGAATCGGGCCACACGATGACGTATCAATTATTCAAAGCATAATTTTGTGTACGCACCACCGCCGTCGCGTATCGACCGCGGCTTCGAACCTGCTACAGTTTTGAAACGTTAATTAAGTCGCGCGGGTTGTCTGTTGTGCGGGCGGCGCTTGTCGGTCGGGAGCGAGTCGGAATTTTTTATCATGTAGGTCCCAGTGGTTGTTTTTACTTCTGTACACATACATAAAAAAATCGTCATTGGTACTCTATAGAATACATACAAAATTAACACAAAGACAACGGATAGTCGGAAATTTTGTAATCGACCAAGAAGATGTATCTGCCTCGTCTATAT
>DWQX01006030.1:0-11991 GCA_018245475.1 Pharmacophagus antenor | reverse complement strand
TATATATATACTGTTATTTTCATATTTCATTATTTCATAGAGCTGGTGTCGAAGACAATTCGGAAGTGATCTCGGCCAAAAGAAATAATTACATTAGTATGAATGATACCGCTGTGGTACCTATGGAACTTGATGAAAATGACATAGGTAATCATTTACCTATCATTATTATTTTTGACATATTTCATTAAAAAGTGAACACGTTATGACGTTTTCTTTTTTTCTTTACAGTATCAAATGATCCTATAGAAAAGGTCAAAGGATTTCCATTACTTAAAAATCATATAAAAGCTATGTTTTTGAAGCTTATTTACAACACAATGCGAAACAAACTGGCAGCCTTTATACAATTTATTACTCCGATAATTAATATTACTTTATCAGTGATAATAGCTCGTTCTTGGAAGTTTATGTCACAATTACCGGCCTTGGAATTAAGTTTAAAGAGCGGTTTTAAAGCCACAGAGACCCTTATGTCGCAAACTATGAATTTAACCGAAAATAGTATAGAAAACAAGGCCATGTTAGCATATAAGGATTATTTTAAATCATCTGTATATCCCGGAATGATGATTAACCAGTTAGGAACTATGAATTTGGGAAAACACTATATGAAATTGGTAAGTTACAAAGTTTCTAATTGAATACTTCCACATATTTATCTAATTTGGTAATTGGATTTTATCATCAAGAATTTTCAAAAACATTTATGTAACGAAATATATCAGTACTACTGTGCAATGTCGAAATTTTCTAAATTTATTATTAGCACCCATTACGATTAACAGCAAGAAAACAAACAATTTCAATATACTTTTTAATTAATCGACGAGTGTAACAAAATGTACCTGATGGTACGCGTGTCACATCAATGAGGTGCTAGTTAAGATTTTTTGCAGTAAACCACATTTCGCTCGATCCATGAGTTACATTACATGTTTAATCTCGGTAGCTCTGTAGTACACCAAACTAGTACTAGTTATTTCTTTTCCACTAATAAGAAACTGGTTTGTTGTTTTTGTGTATAGTGTGAAGCAGATTTGGCACGAGTGCGATATGAAAACCTTATAGGTGCTACTTTCGCACCGCACCGTATTACAGCCTGGTTTAGCAACTACGGCTACCACGACTCTGCTATCTCGCTCGCCCTCGTTAACAACGCCATAATGAATGCCTTGTCGCCCGGTAGCACCTTAAGAATTATAAATCATCCATTGCCGTATTCAATAGAAAATTTGGTAAGGCCCAATTTAAATGTTTTTTAGTTACGTTTTAAAATCAGAATATGATGATGTAACATAATGTTATACCTGTTTTATGTTAAACTTTTTGTTGATACATTGTAAAAAACGTCGTTATGGAATAATTCTTTAAAGTTATTTTGAAAGTTTATTACTGATTTTTTAGGTGAGGGTAATGGCATCGGGAAGCAGTATGGGATTTCAGTTTGCATTTAACATCGGATTTTGCATGGCTTTCGTTACGTCCTTTCTAGTCTTATTTGTCACAAAAGTAAGTTACTTCTAAATATTTTGGGTTTTAAATGTATTTTTACAATAAAATATTGATGTGTGCTGTGAAGTGCTTGAATATTTTTAATATTATATTAAATTTTGGTACGCAATTATTTCTTGGGAAATTTGATTGATTTGTAGCCATTCATTAATTTTCGCTGTATGGCGATGACTGTTTTTTATGCTTGTGTATAGCATATACAACAATACACCAATTCTTAAAAACACTTTTCTATTTATGTACCAATATTTACATTTTAATATTGAACAATTTTTAATGTAAGGCATGTATTACGTGTAATATATTTTTTATTATATCAGGAGCGAGTAAGTGGCGCAAAGTTACTACAGCGAGTTTCAGGCGTCCGTCCGGCTATAATGTGGGGCACTGCGTTTATATGGGACTGGGCTTGGCTTTTCTTAGTTTATCTATGTATCATACTCACACTAGCATGTTTCCAAGAGAACACACTATCGACACCCGAAGAGCTAGGTGACTATAAACTACATATTTATTGGTGTATAACCATCCTAGAGAAATTATTAACCCTTTCCTTGCGAACGGTGATATTTGGCACTTAACTAAAATCACTTCCGTGGCGCCAGCAGCACCCATAATTGTCAGCAAGAGACACATATTCTAAACAAACAGCGTGGTCCATGAGCACAGACACGAAGAAGACAGAAAGATATACAGCCAGTGAAATAGACAACCCTCACCGTTTTAGAAACGAGCCACGTATCGTGTCTTTTAATTAACGTCTTTTAATCTATTATCGCGCCTACTGCCGAAAAAGCACTTTAATTCAGAGTACACCGCAATGAAAGGGTTAATAACTTTTTAACGTTTAAACGCCGTTTAGACGTCTATAACTATTAAAATATTGCGTGGCTTTTTCGCCGTGGTACCTAACCGAAGCATGGATTCTGGACTTCCATAAATGGTTAATGCTTATGTCTATGGTGGTTATTTTCACCAATTAAAAATTTATTCTCGTGTTCGTGTATCACGTTTGTCGTTTTCTGTCTGGCCAGTCTTAAAATCGGTACAGCAACTTTACATTTACAAATAAATTCTGAAATTAACTACTTAAACAGGCTGACGTGATGAAGTTTCTTTGGTAAGTAAATGACAGCAATAAAATTTTATACATGTTCTCGGCAATATAATTACTTTTAAACAAATTAAATAAAAGTATCAAATCAAGATCATTTGTGCATTTTTTATTTCAGACTTTTTTTTTTTAATTTTATAGATAATTATTGATTATGAAAAAATATATTATTTTTTTTAATAATATATTTGCAGGTCGCGTCCTCTTGGTATTAATGATTTTCTCGGTGGCTACCATACCATTACACTATTTAGCGTCATTTTATTTCGAAGCTGCTGCAACTGGATTTTCAAAAATGTGTTTTATGAACATATTCTGCGGTAAATTATTTTACTGAAATGTTTGTTATATATTTGGCGGATTTTCTTTTATCATTATGCATATGTTTCAGGATGCATGCCGTTTCTGATTACTGAGGTGTTGAGGTTGCCTGAAGTAGGAAGTCCCTATTTTGCACATATCTTTGATTGGATTTTTTCACCGTTACCAATTTACTGCATAAGTCGGAGTTTCAGGTTATTATACACTTTTATAAATTTCCCAACATGTAAAAATATTTTTTTTTTTTTCAAAAACAAAAAAGCATTAGCATATGTGAAATGTGCATCGTAATTCAAATAAGAATCAAAAACTTCATTCCTTCAGAGTTATTCTCCATCTATATATTTTTACTATTCTACGAATAATCATTTAAATAAGACCAGAAATTTAAATATTTGAAAACTTTATTTGTAATTGTTAATGTACACAAAGGCGGACTTTTGTTTTACTGTAAAAATGTAGATTTGTTGAAAAATCGTACTCGATATGATGTTATACTTAAATAGCGGGCGTTTAAAATTTCCGTGTCGGTGTGGGATATTTAATTTAAAAAATAATAATAATTCGATGTTCAAATTATTAATTGCAAAAAAAAAAATTAAGCCGTACATGCACCTTCTGAAAACATTTGATCTACTCAACTCTGATTGAAAACATTTTAAATGTTTTAGTTACTATGACGTGTATATTAATTTATTAGGGACATGAGCGTATCATCATTTTCGATGTTGGCCTGCAACGGACTGTGCGAGCAGTTTGTGAACATCGAGAACTGTACGCGGCACACCATTTGCACGAATCTCAACATCTCGGTTTGTTGTAGTAAGTGAGTCTTCACATATTTCTCAATGTTCTTCATCCAGCACGCCTGCCAGTCGTAGCTTATTTTACTGTAGCAATTTTTAGCACTCGATACTTATAATTACTATAATGATGTACCAGGGAGCGAACAAAATGATTACTCTTGATAATTTATATAGTATTGCAAAAGGTATTTTAAATTAAAATTAAAAGATAGCATTTATATTATTGTATTGCTTGAATAAAAAAAATGCATAACGAATCTTCGTAAAAAATATTTCAGATTATTTATTGTATCTTACGAAACATGCTACGATGCGCGCGTTAGAGATAGATTTCGCGTAGCTCGGATTCGGAAGTCCGTGTCTTTTGAGGGATTAGGTTAATCTCGTGCTCCCCATAGTAGTAAGTCCAGTCAAACCCAAGTCGCTGACCGTAGCGACGATTAACGCTGACGGCCTGTCTTCTCAGAAGGAAGAGATCAGTTCGTTTCTCCGGCAACACGACATCGCCGTCATGTTAATTCAAAAGACGTTTCTCAAGCCTCATCGCCATCTGAAGATAGCCAATTTCACCCTCTTTAGGAACGATAGGTTAACCGATCAAAAGGTTGGCGCTCTTATCTATTTCAAAAGGTCCCTGCTCTGCATACCTCTCGATCCTCCGCAACTAGGGAACTTAGAAGTATCGGCGAGCAAGGTCAGTCTCACAGGCCATCCCTCCCTCGTCATAGCCTCGTGCTATCTCCCTCTTTCAAATGCGTTTCTCCACTCCGACCTAAGGCCTTCTATAGAACTCGACCTCGGCTTGCCGGGGATTTCAACAGTAGGAAAAACTCCTGGGATCCCATTGGCAGCAGCGCCAAAGGAATGTGCTCCGAAAGCTTTCAGAAAAGCTTAATTTCCAATAATTAAATTAATTAATTTCTTGCCCTTTTTCGCCGACGAGTTACCTTAGCACACGATTACAAACCATAAGCCTTAGACATCGCCCTCTACAAAGAGATCACGATGACTGTACATTCCAATGAGACGATTTGTGAGCTCAATTTTGACCATCGCCCGGTCATCATCAAGCGGGGTGGGGCGGCAGTGAGGTCTCTGACCAAAACCATCGTCAACAAGCGAAACCAGGAAGTTTGACTCGAGACCACAAAGTCCCAGCAGTTGGATGAGATCGACTCGATCAATTCGCCCGACATAGCTGACGATCGAATCGATCACTCGTCACATCTCCTCAGTTGTGAAAGAGAGCACGCGGGTCGTGCCCGAGTTGGAATCCCAATTTGGTGCACTCCCCGGTGACATTCAGAAACTCATCCGAAAGAAAAATGCCGCCATAAGACAGTACGGTAGGTACTGTTCGGAGGTAAATCGTGTTCAAGTGCGCCGCCTTCAAAAAGCCGTTAAAGCGTGCATCAGCCAATTTCGCTCAAATAGGTGGGAACCTCTGCTCGAAAGTCTTGGGCCCTCTCAGGACACCTATTGGATGCTGGCTCGGGGCCTCAAGTCTGAGGGCAGAGCTCAAAAGCCTCCACTCGATAGGGTTTCGATGTGTCGTTAGCCTTCGAGGGCTGCGAAGGCAGATTGTCTCCCTGATAATCTGGATATACAGTGCTCTCCGTCACCTACACCCGCCGACTCTGCTAATTCTGAGACAGTGGAGGCGGAATTGGCACGTAGGATTAACCTCCCCCTGGTGGGCGCCGAGTTAGATCCCGTCACGATCGACAAAGTCTAATAAAACGCTTAAGTGTTCCCCTGCATAGCTGATCGTCCTGCTAGTGCAAATTTTCAAGGTCTTGCTCTCCAATTGCTCCTTCCCAGATTCTTGGAAATAAGCCGAAGTGATAGGAATTCCGAAACCCAACAAACGTAGGAACGTCCCCACCAGCTACCGCCTCATTAGTCTTCTCTCCCCCCAGGGAAGGTTTACGAACGAATGTTTCCTAATCCAGGCGCGTCTCCGCCAACTCGTCCAAGAGAAGTCTCCTCCCCATATCACCGACACACCTCACTTGACTTCCACCGAGCTCGCCGCCGAGCGAAGCGTCACAAACTCTCATACACCGCGTAATCACGCTACACCCGTATTGCGTATTGTTTTTCGTCGACTGCGGACCGCGACACAAGCGAACGAAATTCGCAGACAGAGCCAGCGTCCATCTAAGATGATTAGGTAGCTCCCCAACGAGTCAGCCCGGTAAGCCAGCTTCTCTGTCCAGTGTTGGGTAGTGGAATAGCTCACGGATCGCAGGATTCGTGAGCCAGCTACCGATGAATCTGTAATAGTCGTCAAAAAGACTAACAGGGAAACCATATTTGAACCCAGCAGTAGCATTTTATCTTAAATTTTCTTGTACCAAACTGACTATTTTTAGCATATTTAATTATTTTTTTACATGTACTTGAATAATTCCTCAGTTTAAGTGTATGGCTAATATGTTTAAATATTGGTATTTTTCTAATAGAGAATATAGTGAATTTGCAGGACCAAAAATTAAACTTAACGTATCGTCCCCATGCGCAGTTTCGATTAAAAATTTGAAGTTCAAACTTTTCTATACATTACAAAATACTGCACAAATATGAATAAAATAATTTTGTATTCAGTTTTTTATTGTCATCATTAAAAATACTCGTTATGACTACTCCTCAGTTCGTCACTTAATTTTATTTGAATCGGGGCAGTAGTATTCGATCCTTAATAATCATAATAAAACATTACAGCTTGCTGAATGTTGTTTATCTATTATATTTTTAGTTTAGTTTCGGCTAATGACCATGTTATGCTTATCGTTGGCTTTTTTTATTATTTTCAGAAAAATATATAACTCTGTGTGTTTATTGTTACAAAAGATTCTAATCTTACATATTTTACTTTTTAGTTCAAGACAATCCTTTTCTAAAATGGAGTGAACCGGGCATTGGTCGTTATTTGTTTATGATGGCGGTAGTAGGTTTTATAGCATTTACCGTATTACTTATAAAAGAATACGAAGTCTTTAACAAGGTAAACAATGCAATTTATCTATTTTTATATTTCCTCACTTTTATTTTAATTCAAGTCTATGACATGTTTATTTGTAATCAGAATTATTACATACAAAATGTGTAAAAGATAAAATTAAAACCCTTTTTACATGAATATTTATAGAACAAAGAGGTGAGTTCAATTCTTTATTTTGTTCAGGTATTCTATAAACAAACTACACATAGGCCCCCAGCAGTAGACGTGAGAGAAGACAGCGACGTGGCTGCGGAGCGTGCGTTCGTGAAAGAACTCACTCGAACTCAAATCGGACAGCAAAGCCTTGTGTGCAGAGACTTGACAAAGTTTTACAAAAATTTTCTTGCTGTCAATCGACTCTCTTTCGGTACGTAACTTAGGTCATTACAATATATACCTTCTTTGGTATATACCAATGATAAATAAATAAACGGCCCTATGGCCGAAATCTTCGAAAAATATCCTGAATACTGGTGGAAAATTGATGTTTATTTAAATGTTTACACATATCCCTTCAGTTAGTCAGATAGTCTTCTGCTCTATGGCTTAATACGGCCAAGACAGAAGGAACCATGCCTAACATCCTCCTTGTGCTACGGAAACTCAAAAACACCAGCCACACCACACAGCCAGTAAAACACCGGTCTTCACCGGAGTCTTACTGGGCTGTGAAGTCCGCACCCCTGCCAAAACCACCAAAGGCACCGGTAAACTTTTAATTGACTTGTGCGATAAGAAAAATTAACCTTAATCCTATAAATAAATGTCCAGGAAAGCATGGTTAAATAAATACACATCTTGTAATTGACGCCTGCGGAGCGCAGGTAATAATTTGAAACTAATCCGTATTTAGAGAAGTTACAAGAGTTTGGACTTATGTTTTCTTATTTTTACCTTGACCTTATATGAATATTTGCGTGAAAAAGTCTTTAGATTATTGTTTTTGTCTCTATGACAAATTTTACGCAAAAGAGCACAAATATGGATATGCTCATAAACCTTGTAATAAAAATATGCGTTGTCTTCAGCTGTACATAAGAGCGAATGCTTTGGATTACTGGGCATAAACGGCGCGGGCAAAACCAGCACGTTCCGCATGCTGACAGGCGACGCACGCATCTCCAGCGGGGACGCCTACGTTCACGGGCTTCCCATCAAAACGCATTTGCAAGACGTCTACCGGCACATCGGTACGTTGTTACAGTTATAGAAGATTTAAAATTGCAGTTCACATTTAAAACAATTAAAATTATTTAGATATATTTTTATTAATTTTAAGTAATAGCGCGTTTGTATTTTATGTATTTCAAGCAATTTTTAATACGTGCCACCAGATGACTCTGCAAGATATAAATCCCTATAACGCTTTATAGATTTTCGTAGCTATTAATATATGTATAAATTACCTACTTTCAAATATAAATTAAATATATACTTGAAGAACGGTGACTAAGAGTCATGGTTCGAAGAAATCCGATTTTTTATAATAAATACTAAAAATCCGTTTTTTTTTATATAATATCCGATAAATATCCCGGCTAAGAAAAAAAAGCAAATTTCATTTTGTAAGGGTTTAAAGGTTTTAAGGGGTAAGAAATTTGTAAAATAAAATTAGTATCAAATTATTACTACATTTCTTATAAAAAAAAACTGAACAAATAAAAGAATTTTAATGAACAATTAAATAAAAAACAAAAACCTGCTATTATAATAATAATCTTTATTTCTTTGTGAGATAAATAAAAAAAAATTAATAATAATTTGTAATCATAAAAGTGAAGAAGTGAATGATTTTCAGCGTCAGGTCTTAAGCATAGATCTATGAGGGACGGCTCCCAGTTCCAGTCTACCTCTGTTTCTGTTTCTTCTATGATGTCTTCATTGACATTCACACTGGGATTCTAAATCCAGTCCATATTGTATGACGGAGCTGCAGCTGTACTATGGATGCACCTTGCAGACTGGTTGAAAGTCTTGAAGATATGAACAAATTTATGCGCTTTTAAGGTTTCTAATCGATTACGAATCTTTGATTGAACCAGGCCGAAACAAGCAATTTATATATATATATCGTGATATATCATATCAGCCAAAACACGTCCACTGCAGGACAAAGGCCTCCCCCAAGGATCGCCACCACGAATGGCTCCGCTCTTCGGACTTCAGATAGTCCCACAATCAATCAATCGTGATATATATCATGATATATATTCGCTGAAATATATTGGCGAATCCTGCTATGAACAGTAATTTTATGTTGACAATTAAAGTCAGCGACAGAATTGGAATTTTATATTAAAACACATTAAGTTAAATCATATTATTTATTACTAATGATCATTATTATTTCATCCAGGCTACTGTCCTCAATTTGACGCCCTATTTGACAATTTGACTGCAAGAGAAACTCTTCGTATATTTTGCTTGCTGCGCGGAATTCCTGTAAGAGTCGGATCTGCTAGAGCGTTCCATTTAGCTGGAATGCTTGGTTTCAAAAGACATTTTGATAAAATGGTAAATTGTTGATAATTAAAATATATATATACATACTTTAGAATAAGTTTTGTGCTTGTTATAATATAATTGATAATAACTTCTATAACGACAGATACACGAATGCAGCGGTGGAACTAAAAGAAAAGTCAGCACTGCATTGGCACTGTTAGGTGACTCACCTTTAATATTCCTTGACGAACCAACCACCGGTAAGCATATGATAGCAACGTAATACACAATCTAACAGTAATTTGATTGCATTTCTGCAATAATTTCTTTCTCTATTACCAATATTTAAGACCATATTTTTACGTAACGAAATTTAATATATGTCTTGGTGATGGGGAGGGACAATTTAATGGTTTGTAACATTCAAACTATTGACACATACTGATTGATCAAGCGAATTGATAGTTTGAACAAACATCTATTTGCTGTTTATTCTAGAGGCTAAAACTTTCATTTAGAGCTTCCCATATTAATCATGAAGGAATCTAGTCTGACCTTGTCATGGAAGAAGTTAGATGTATTAGGTTGTTGCATATGAAATGTCGGATTTTTTTACGTGCAAACGTTTCTCTTCCTGTTTTCATTACCATTTTGTTTTTGGCATAACCTCGTTTATAGTCGTACTGTCCATCGCTAGAGTCACATTTCAACAAAGGATATTTTCTCAAAAGTTTTCCCTTTTGTTATTTATTTTGAATTTTGTACCGATATGAATTCAACCGATATTCGGGTAATTTTTTTGTACGATTATAAACTTGTGGTAATAATGCTGCAAAAGCTGCACGCAACATATTTCGTTCTGGTGATTTTTCACTACAAATTGAACTACGAGGAAGACCCAAAACAACCGTGAAAAATGATGATCCGAAGGCATTGATGGAAGCGAATCCAACTGTATCCACGAGGGAACTTGCTACCAGGATGGAAGTTGACTATACAACGATACTCCGACATCTTTATGAAATTGACAAGGTGAAAAAAATGGCTAGATCGGTTGAACATATGCTCATCGCTACTAACCCGATTTCATCGGAACCATTTTTCGATCGGATTGTTACCTGTGATGAAAAGTGGGTTATTTAGGATAACAGGAAAATGTGTTCTCGGTGGCTTGACAGGGATGAGCCTTGTGCTCCTAATCTAAGGCATCATCATCATCACTTCATCCACGGAAGATTTTAATCAGTTTGGTGGTATGTGATTGGGGTAATTCATTACTCGTTCCTTCAAACCGGGGAGACAATTACGACCTCAAAGTACTGCTAATACATTGAGATGCACTAAAAGTTGAAAATTATATTAAATTATATTATCTCTCTTTCATCTTTACTTATATTATTTTTTTTATTCTCTATTATTCTTTTTACGCACACCATATTTATATTTATCTCTGCTCAACCCTAAGGCAGACTGGCAGAGATTGCCATTTGGGATTAAGTCCACCTTATGTACAAATGAGTGCATTAAACTTTAAATAAATAAAATCGGTATGGCCCACTACTTCACAACAATTGCGAAATTAAATGAATTGAAATATGAAGTTTTGCAGCACCCCGGCTATTCACCGAATCCCTCGCCAATCGACTTTAATTAACATTTATTATATATTAATTAACGACATTAAAAACATTTGGATCTCTTTTACGGAATAAACAGTATGAAAATGAAGAAATTCTGAAAAATTCCATATCTGAATTTATTGATTCTAAAGATCAGATTTTTTTAAGACAGGCATCTATGCTTTAAAGTCCCGTTTGGAAGAGTGTATTGAAGTGAATGGAGCATATTTTTATTAAATAAACAACTTGTGAAAAAAGATATGCAGTTTTATATATTGACTTGAAAATCCGACATTTCATATGCACCAACCTAATACTACATCGATATTAAATTATATAATTTCATCCAGGTATGGACCCGGCGTCAAAACGTCTGGTGTGGTCGTGTATAAGCGATGCGGTCACGTCTGGGCGCAGCGTGGTGCTAACATCACACAGCATGGAGGAGTGCGAGGCTCTTTGCTCCCGTCTCACTGTCATGGTCAACGGACAACTCTACTGCCTCGGCCCCTTACAACATCTCAAAAGCAAATTCTCACAAGGTAACTATATTAATCTTGAATTAATTTTTAATATTAAATCAAGAAATTTTGTGTTTGTGTATCATTAAAATATGATACACATACACAAAATTATTTACATAAAAATTATGCCAAATATCATTTTTATATATATTTTATATAAGATTATATAAATTACAAAAATATTACTATTGATCAATTTCGTCAATAAAACACAATATTTACAAAAGTTTCATTATCCGGAGTTTGATCTGCTATTAGGTGAACAAGGAATTCCCCTAGTGTATATACATAAAAAAATTTCATGATACTGTAGTTTTTTAAAGTGCCATCTGTAGTCAAAACGTTCAACTATTAACTAATTTATAGAATTTGTGCTATAACTATGATTAATTGCATAATTTGTAAATTAATTATTTCAGGTTATACATTAATCATTAAATGTAAATCTGGGCCAGACAGAGATAGCAACATTGCTAATATAAAACAATACATAGATGACAATTTTAAAAATGCGAAATTAAGGTAAGTTGAATTAAAATTTATTTTATTTATTATAAAAGGTTATTTTAAGAGGGTAATAACCGTTCATATTTTTATATACTCTTTACAATCTTTTTTACCCACTTATTTTATATATATATAT
>DWQX01006029.1:0-11991 GCA_018245475.1 Pharmacophagus antenor | reverse complement strand
CTGGGACGTCCATGTCGCATGGCAAGCGATCAAAAACTACCCTACGGAGGACATAACTAGAGACACCTAACGAGACAATTTTGTTAAATGAAATAAAACTGTTAAAGAGCCAACTCGTCTTTCTGGGGGCGACGGTAAACGCAAATAGATCGGTGCATGCTCGTGGGTGTGCGCGTTAAACTCGACGACACTCGTGTTTCTCGTCGGATGTCAAACAATCATCAGTCGTTTCGTTCCCATCAGGCAGCCGGCCCGGCGGCGCACGCCTTTCGCCGCAATCTTTACGCGGCGTGGTTATTGTCTCCTTATCGGTGTCATTGAACTACTTCCAATAAAATTTACACACGGCGCGCACCGCTGGACGGAGCGGTTCGGGGTCCGCATTCGCGAGCAGAGGTCGCAGGTAGAGCTACGTGATGCGGCTCATTAATGACACATCGTTACAGGTATTTTCACGAATTTGTTTGCATTATAAGGTCCAGGTACCTTATTCGATTTTGGTGCCACGTGAGTAGGTAAATTTGGATTGTGGTGGAATTTCACAAGTGCACCTCTGGTGTATCCAACTCGTAACAGCACTGCTGCGTTCCGATAGACATAAATCAGAGTTAAGGTAATCTGGACGAGCGCACACTTCACAATCTACGGCCTCTTTGTCATTAAACACACAACCGACAGTTTGAACTGAGAGCTTGACTCGCACATCTCATTAATGTTGTATGAAGGAGGTGTACTTTTTATAAAAACGTTACATCTCTATAACGACTTGTGAGATTTGAATGAAATTTGTTAAATTGTTAAGACATAGTGCTTCAATTAACAGGTATAAACCCTTTGCACTCGAGAGGTCTCTCTCGCTCACAGTTCAATCGTTTCAAAGGTAGAAGTGGGATATCACCAAAAACGCTAGATTGGTCTCCCATTCGATAGATTTGTCCGCGCGGAAACATAGTGTCGAATGTAAAGGGAGCTTAGCGTTGCGTGTAAAGGTGGCGGATAGAGCCCAGCCGCTGCGTTTCACCGGCGCAGCACACGACACAACGGCATGTTCCATTCTCACCATCTCGATGATTGGCAATCGTCCATTGTGCATTTAAACGCAGATTTATATCACGAACGGCTACTCAGTCTAATGAGTTTTCGCTGGCGGTACATCTGGACCGATACGACTTGGGGACCTACAAGATGAGTACAATCTCATAATCGGAGGTCGGCGACGCAGCTGCGTCGGTCTATGGGCGACTATGAGCGCTTACCATCGGGAACCGGTCCTTCGTTTGTTTACTCTGACTATAAAAACAAGCTACCAACCAAGTTACACACCAAACCGCTCGATCAGCGTCATTCTGTGGAACAGGTATTTATAACCTACCCAATAGCAGTGTGTTAACATGTGAAATTGAGATCGTGTTAAAGCATTGTCGACGAATTCGTTCGCAAGGCACATAGCAAGTCGGCGTCGTGACGTACAGTCGCGACGGACGCGGGACGCGCAAAGACGGCGCGTGCCAACCCGCCGCCGAGCACACCGCCGTACTCAACCGATGGACACGTAAATACGCAATTTCACAAACCATAGACTGCATCCGTGGCGCAGTGACCACCGCTTGCCTTGCCTTGTAACGAGCAATTCCCGGGTTCAATTCTCTGGCGACAGGAGTAGTGCAGTCTGGATAGCTGGTTACCATTAGCTAGTTAATCTGCCGCCATAACTGCATTGCTGTGCACCGGCAGTCATACGTGTGATAGCATTTACGGCCTCATTGTCACTTAACATCAAGTGAATTATATATAATATTTTTATTCACTCGTCCTATACTCTGATGGTTCTCTTTACCTGTACATCTCGAAATTGGCCACATGAAAACCTACCAACACTAATTGCGCAGCTAATTATTTCCGATTACAATTTGACGCAGTAAAATTTCCGTGTTCTAGTAGCGGCACGTAGGTGGTCGGTTTATCGTGGGGAGCAGCGGTTCTCTGTAGCCACATTGTCACTTAATATTTACGTGTGGTTTGTGCTCATATGTCCGAAACACAACAAATGAAAGACACTCGCTCACCGGAAATCACCCTTCGAGTCCCGCGTTATATGCAAACGGGTCGAGGCACGCCGACTACGTTATAACAAAGCTGCACCTTATCTAACGCAGCGTCCATTCGCGGACCGTGGATAATTACATATTTAATCACTCGCAATTGCGACAAACTAAACACTCGTTTAGTTCGTATCCGCTATGGGCAGCTGCGGTAAAAAATGTCAGACGCCGAGCGTGGCGTGCAGAAGGCCACGCTAGATGTTTCTTTAAGTGATCGTATTAGAAATGTGGAGATGTGTGACAAAAGAGAGTCGGCACGGAAAATCAACAGCGAGTAAGTATTTGGCAATGGAATGGCTGAGGGGTAATAGTGGAAACCACGCACGGGGAAGCGCGGTATGAGATCGCAACCTTTGGGTTCAGCAGGATAGGTGAATTGGTCATGCGCAAAGAACCATTGGATGTATGTGACATACGCTCGGTCGCGCTGGAAATCTTTCGGAAAAAGCTATATTACGGAGAGAGGTAATTATAGACTGATATTATGATGAGGTAACACTCGTTTTATCATACGAGAAATAGTTAAATAGTCTTACTGATGGTATGCAATAGTACGCCAAAGAGATTGTAGTTAGCGAAATTACTGGAATCATACGACATGCCATAACCGTCTTGGCGTCAAATGTGAGCGATATTGTGTAATTAATACGGACCGAATTCTTTTAATAGTTAAAACATTAAATAGAAAATTACACAAACTCTTGGATAACCTACATTAATTTGTTACGGGCAAATGTACCGCTTACTGACAATTTGATGACGTCAGTATTCAGACGGGTGTGTCCGTCCAGTCCGGTCGTAAGGTGCGGGGTCGCATTTGGATTTGCACGCTATGTCAGTTTAAATTGCACGGTGACTTAAGCGGGGCGAGGTTTTGGTGCAACACTTTTTGTGTACTCCGTACACAAAATTGTAAACAGAGAACGATGTAATGAAGTATTTACGTCTTTTATAATAAAATAAATTATCTAGAGCTAAGTAATGTCTTAATGCATGAAAACATGGGACATCTCAATTTATTAAATCATTCCAGCAAGGAGAAGTGTCCGGACTGTAACGTAGGTGGTGGATGGGAGATGGAAACCGTATTAGGGAAGAGGATAGAGGAAGACAGCATAGCTTCGCTAGTGAGTGAAGAAGACAGTCGAAATCCATTCTAAAAATTTTGTGAAAGAATTATTAGAAGAACGATGGACAGTAATAAATGACAGAAATAGAGTTAGAAAATAAGGAAATTAAGAAATGTAAAACTGTGACAAATATACAATTAGATTAAAAGTAAACATAAGATAGAATAAGAAAGTGTAAATAAATAAATAAGACGTCTTTATTCAAGCGCGAAGTATGCGAGAAGGAAATGCAATTTAGTTTGAATGATAACGGAATCGTATGAAAGATACGAAATGAGAATGGACGAAGAAGGAGTGAAGGCGTGAATTAACTGTAAGGAAATTAATAATATTAAAAAAATAAAATAAAAAAAAAAACGTAGGTGGCGGCATGTCTTCACGGATAGCGCCAAAACGTGCAGCTTATTGTTTGCGGCCATAGAAGTGGGTGATATCATTGGCTTCGTGTTCCCGAGTAGACAATGAACACTGCCGTCCGCACATATAATGAAGAATCTTTTTTAGTTTTTTATTGGTGTCTTCAGTGCCGGAATCACACGTCGATTCCTAACGGTCTTTATGCTATATTCGGATATAATTCATAAAGGTTTACTAAAGCTACCTTCAGTGTCATGCGCGTGTTATTTCCTCAACGTATTTACCATTCACCACGCAGTGTATGCACACGAACGTGTACCAACGGCACGGTGTCGTGTTAAGTTACTACGATTGATTAGAAAAACGTCTCCAAAGTTACGCGGAGGGTTTAACGAGACGTTCCTTATACCCACCACAAAAGGTCTCTGGTTATTCGTCATCTATTTACCCATACTCATTTCACACGTCTAAAAACTTCCAGGTAAATCTTTTTTTTTTTTTTTTTTCCCCAACAGTCTCCACCTTTTTGTGGAACATTTCGACGTCTGACTGGATAATATTCACCGGATCTGTGGACCGGTTTCTCAGCCTGTATAGGTAATCAACATTCACCCTGACAACATAACCAGTTTTTTATGCAAATATAATTATTTTGCTATTATAATTATTGACTTTGTTAAATTATGGACGGCGAAACGTTTAAAAAGATTATTATTTCATTTTTTTTTTTACATTAAGAACATATAAAAAGCATACTGACTAAAACACCTGTATGTTTTAATTATGATTTATATTCACATACTACACAGTGCTTTTTATCGACAATGGACTAACGTTTCGTTTGGCCCGATTTGATGACGTAGGTGACAGAAGTGGCTCGCCCGTGTGCCGCCTCTAGCATGACTATCGAAATACAGCAATATTTTTATGGCGTCAGATTGACGTTGAAGCAATTTGCCGGGCGAGTTAGAAAAATTCCTACCGTATCACTTAAGTGGCTTCAAACCGAAGCAGGAAACTAGTTGTTAAAGCAAACAGTTAGTCTACGGTTAGCTTAGCCACATAGACAGTTAAAAATACTAACATGCGGATATATTTCATACACACGGTGGTCCTGAAAAGGGGTATTTATTTGGAAATCGTAACATGTTCCTTTCGATTTCGTGAAATGAATAATATATTGGTGGTAGGTCGGTTTTATTTAGGCGCCCCCCAACTTGAAGTCGCATCAAGCGGCTGGCACCCCACGGGAGCGACCGATGTGGAGATAGTAGTGGGAGGCTTATACTGTGCAGTCGGCGTCTAGCGGCTGATGATAACGACGATGATGAAGTCGAAGAATAACTATGTAGGTAGCACATAAATTTCTATGATTGCTGCAGGGCGGCACACCGCTCAATGAAAAGGAAACTCCTAGCTTCGTCACTTTGTAGTTAAAAAAAGTAAGCAACAATAACACTATCAGCGTGCCGTTTATTCTACAGGACGGTAATTTAATCAGTATAATAATCAATATAAAAGTGTTAATTAAAAATAAATAAATCACATCTCTGGCAAACACAGAAGAGTATAGAATGATGAGTTGAAAATATTTTAAATTCGAAAACATTCTCATCAAATGAAATTAACGTCACCGAACATGGAACATTCCAGTACAATGTAGAATATATTTATTTTAAATAACGTATCATCATTTTGTTGCGCGATAAAAAGAAAAGCGTAGGCGTGTAGGATAATGCAAAGTTTAATTTTCATTCGCGTAAACGTACGTAGAAATATATTTAGAATTTGTTTAGATATATATGCAATGTAGAAATTACATTTTAACTGATATTCAAAAATACTATAGTTATACGGACATTTTGATATAGCTCTCTCGAATTTGTAAAAATTATCAACGATATGGTACATAGAATAACTTATCGCAGTTAGATCTACCACAACGTTATTAGCTTCCCTTCTTAAGTTACGTGAGACCTAAGACGTTCACTGGAAACAGAATACTAGTTACATATCTTAAACTGAAAGACATCATCGCATATTAACCTCTTTAAAGACGTGTTGACTATTATTAAAGTATGCAGATAATACTGTTAAGAACTATTGATCATAGTTGCATAAATTACACAGGCGTTACGAAAAAAAAAAGTCCAATATTGGACATCGCAACTAATTTTTTTAAATATATACTAACATTACGTTAAAACGTGTTTGAATAAGGCAGAATTATTAGTTTCACAGAGATTTAATTCCCTTTTTCCCCAAAATAACCTACGTAAACTTTCAAGTTGAAAAACACGCAAGAATTTGTTGAAAGTTTTCGTACCAGGAAGGACGACCTCAAGAATTCAAAAAATCGTTCACAATTGAGCTATAAACAGAGCGGGAGAATTTAGCCCGCGTAGGAGAAAAAAATAAGCGCGCGCCCGTCTCCACGGCCCGCCGCCTTGGAAGTGGGTCGAGACGGCAACGCCGCATAGCGGTTCGGGCGGTGCGGCAACCTCGCACTGCCACGTCGATACCTACACGGGCCAAGAATGTTTTTGGTATTTTCGTCGTTTTCGCTATTATTAAACGAATTATGTTAAAGGATTATTAAAAATGCCCTTATCGTAATATGTACATCTTTGTTATCAGTTTCGTTATGAACATATTTACGGCACTCTTTAATCGTTTGTCATTATATATAACGCAGATCAATCATAGATGCAACAATGTTGTAAAGATTACTATCAATAGTTATACATAATTGAGATAATTTGTTCAATCTGATAGCTAAACTGTTCACGTCTGATCGAAATATGGTTACGAAACTGGTTCCTAAGTTAAGAAAACTGTATTTCATTACGGAGCTCATCAAAGAAAATACTCCTCATTGTGGACTCTCATCGTGATAAGTCCCCGCAGTCGATTCGAAAACACTATGACTACAAGATGTTACTCTAACCGCTGCACTACTTGACTAAATAAAGTGTATGAAAATCATTAAAAAAAATTGTACGATTGATGACGTTAACCCACGCACCACCCGTCTGCACATTACAAACGTTCATTTTTTTTTATCAGTTCATAATTCATGTGGGCACCGGCGATAATTTGTCGTGTCACGAAACATTAATTATGTTTGGGATATATTTATTAATGTAATTTAATGCAGTGTATAAATTTCATCTTGTTCATTTATAGCCACTCCAAACATACAAGTGGCGCGTCCACGCTTGTTCGCGTCCAGTGAGAAGCGTGTAGAAACATTTCTTGTTAACGAATATTTGAACTCACAAGGTCAAAAGTAAAATTATTTTGTCTTTCATTTTGACATTGGCCGGTCGTCCAATCCGCTAGGGTTGTGTCCAATTATTAATTATTTGAATAAAACGGTTTAAGTAAAACCGATTGACATTTAAAATGCTTATTATTATATAAAATGTAATGAATTTTGAAAAATTCAGCTATATGTTCTTAATAGACGGATAAAAAAAATATAGAAAAAGGTTTTAAACTCAAAACTAAAAAGCCTGAAAGCATTCATAGATTATTCCGTATGTTCGACACGACCAACCCGATATGTTCAGCAGTATTGAAATGTTAGGCGAACTAAAAATATTTTTCTTTCATTTATATACATTTATAAAAATTATCAAAGTAATTAATAATGTGTTATTTCAGTAGATTGAATTTGATGTAAACTAGTTCATTGACATAAAACCGTAGTAATTTTAAACATTCATTTAAATTTTCAAAGAAATCTCAATTAGCGTTCCGAATCAAAGTCATCGCATATATAAATTCCGTATCGGAATGAATCACTTTCATCGTATGTAATCTTACACACAAACAGTAACAAGAACATTAAAAAAGAAACGCCGACAAATAAGTATATGAAAACAGCAATAAGCTCCTCGGAAACGTTTTTAAATTGCCTTTTTATAAAAAAAAATCGTATAGTTTATTGATCCATGCATTAATTTTTGTCGAGACGCTTTTCGGACATCTTCACATGTGATATTACGTTTGACGCGTAGCATAACGTAAGCCGCCACGAATATATACAGACAGTAATTTAGTCTTAATATTCCCATCTCCGACAATTATATAGCTTACCTCACCAAGAGCCCTCACTCTTCTTCAGCTATACTCCTTCGCAGCTTCTCATACCAGCCTAACTAGCCTCTTTTTATAACTAACCTTGTCACCGATGAAGTTGTAAACGTAGTCAAGACTAACAGCGAAAACATCATTCGCATATAAAAAAAAATCGTTATATTTGCGTTAGGTTTTGTTTTGTGTTTTACTGTATGAAAAATTTGTTAACAAAATGTTAATTACTATTTATAAAGTCCATCGGTGGAATATTTTGATCGTGACACGAAAAGTGCATCAAACTACAAAAAGGCTGTTACTGTACTCTGCAAAGAATAAAAAAAAAAACAAATTCGGAACGGCAACCTCGCTCACTTAGCGCGAGCTGGCAACGTCGCGCCCGCGTACTCTTTTTAATAAAATATTCTATGCAAGGCTCCAGTGAAATAATAACAATATAACTTTTCTTAAACCGTGGCATAAAATTTTAGAAACTAGAAAAACAAGACATTCATTGATTATTTTGTTACGGAAGTTATAGTCTGTTCCTGAAATTTACATGTAAAATTAAATTCCATATTCTTGAAATGTATAAAAAATAAACTATGCAGGAAGGAACTTTACAAAACATAAAATAATTAAATTCTATATAAAACTGATAGCAATTGGTTACTTCAGTTTTTGTAACTTTATCCCTTTTAGTTTTTGTATCCTTTGAACATTCCTTAAGGATATTCGGCGTCGTTTACCTCCGAGTTCATTGCCCCTACCGATTGATTACAAAGGCTAACCCAACACACCTTCAAAACTTCTGTTCCATCGTATTTATTCGCGAACAAATTGCATCCTCCAAAAATGTCACGATATAGAGAAATAAAAATATTTTATGTTTAAAAGGATTTAAGTTACGTCGTTTTTGGGTGGTACCATTTAGTTTTGTTAGTAAAAAATATAGAATGCCGTGAATTACAGGTGACATAAAGAATACATTTGTATATATATATACACGACTACGATTGTTGGAAATCGTTTGTTATATAAGTCTTTCGAAGTAACTTTTGCCATACATTTAAGAACATTTGAACTGAAAAGTTTAATTATATCTTGTTTTTTTTTCCCTTTCTTGTTTAAGAAACTTTAGCGTGTTAACAAAAAAATTGATTTGCACCGGTGCATAAATTGAGACAACAATTAGAAAGTAATGTTTATGAGTTTTTTTTTGACGTGGTGTAGGCAAACGAGCGAACGGTCCACTTGGTGGAAAGTGATCTACGTCGCTGATAGGCAGCCGCAACGACCGGGCGGTCGCAGCTGCGTTCTATTTGTCGGCAGTCCCACTTATCGATGGAAAGGATTTGTTCTAACAAAACAAAGCTATGAATAGCGCAGGAGGCTATAGCGGCGCGGCGTGACGTATTCCGTCGTTGATTAACGGCGGCGTTACGCGGAGGTGAGGTCGCCGGCGGGCAGGCGCACGTCGCGCGACCGCAGTCGCAGTGCGAGTCGCCGCGCGCTCGCAGCGTGCGGGCGGCGTGCGGGCTGCGGGGGGGCGGCCGGCGGCGCGCGCATCCGCGACCGCGCCAGTCGCACCGCGCCGCCGCCGCCGAGCGCCCGCTGCGTCTTTTCCGTCGCAGGTCCGGGGATTCGGCCATGAGCGCGATCAACTTCAACCCGCTGCAGCTGATCGAGGAGGTGAAGCGGCGGCCCGGCCTGTACGACCCGGGGCAGCCGATCGACCGGCTGGAGAGGCTGCAGCTGTGGAAGGAGATTGGCGCCGCGCTGTTCGACAACTGGGACACGTTCAACAAGGGAACTATGTACCACACAGGTAGAAATCGACGTCCGACTGAAGTAAAGTGGTGCGATTTTAGCCTTTGCCCACGCCGCCACTAATTATATTCCGAAATGTTTCCTCTATAATATCTCTATTTAATCGTCTGTTTAAAGCGAGTCTTAAATGTTTTGCGGACTTAAAAACGGAAGCGTAATAACATGTAAATACGCATCTGCGTATTATGTGAAGTGCGACTTTAACACTTCTACGATTGCCAGCGGGTCAAGACATTGGATCAATAATGATATATCAACACGTTCCGTGCCACATGCTCCGGCTTTGGTACACGCCGATATGCATTTTAGATAATATACGACCACAATCCCATATCGTAGTTAGTCGACGTGTTTATATCGATAAATCGTACTTTGTCCACAAGCCTTATCCACTATGATAGGACATGAACGGGTAACATCATATTAAGGAAGTTGTCTTAATAAATTGAACGTACATTTTTAAACGGGTCGAGAGATCGATTGAGGTGTAGGTGTATACAAACTAAATACAAGATAAGCGAGAGTAGTTGCTGCACCGTCCGGGAGTCTTACCAGTTCTCTCTTAGAACGGAACCGGTCGTTCCGAGTTTAACCGGTGTAATTAATCAACGTGGCGCGGCTGACACTTCTTTTTTTTTATTACGGCCTTTGGATATTGAGACGGTTTGTCAATCAGCATTAATTAAATATAGAAATGGGCACATATTTGTGATAACAAAGTATCGAGCACAAAAAATTGTGTCGAAAAAGTTTTGAAATATCTTTCATACGAGTTTCATTGACCAATCACGCTCGTGGTAAATAATTGACGAAAGTGAATTATTTAATGACGGGATAGAGTGACTCACAGTTGCATCTAGTGCGCCAATTGTAGTAATTATTCGTACGACTTAATATGATTACGGCCGGGTGTTTCGCAAAACTGTTAAACTTTGCTGTAATATTCTAACTCTACAAGTTTTAATGATGCAATGTAGCGTCTTACTCGAGACGATACGATAGTTTTGGACTATATAAGAACATTTATACGTTAAAAATGGAAAGTTTTGGCGCTAGGAATTGTTTCATAATAATTAAGAAATATTTAACGTAATAAACACATACTGCATATATATATAAACTATATAAATAATTCGAGACAAATTTGACATGAAAGGAAGCACAAGATTTGTAACGATCTCAAAAAAGACAGGAGTTAACTTAGTCAAAGATACTAATCTAGTCCAACATCCCTTATCCTAAATAATTGAAGTATAAAACGAGTTCGTTACACGTAATTGGTGCCGGTATCTTAATCAAACGAAACGCAGCGACTGTAGTACATGGAGGCGGTAATTTATTATGTTACATGTTTGTTGGAACAAGTACGAATTGAAAAGTGATTGTATAACGTTATTATATGCACAAGGTAATATGGTTATAGTTTTTTTTACAAATTATTGTAGGAACTTGTTTAATATTGGCAGTGTGCGATGTTTTAGGGAACTAAAATTAGGACACGTACGACGATAGAGAAACGATTCGACCGTTAAATATTTCTGACGAAAAGTAGGAACGTATTGCTCTCTATATAACCGCTCGAGTGTGTGAACAGCTTAATTTGGGCGGAATATTTTCACACAGACGGCACATATTATAAAAAGCCTATATGATGCGCGTGGTTGTATCACATCGTAGGTTTTTGTCAACTTTGAAGCATACAACATTATTACGTATATGCGGCGCATATATCGATTTTAACTGTAGGGCTTTCTTTCTAATGCTAGTTTAAATTTTTAAATGTCAATAGGCGGCTATAACAGCATTTTTTTTTATAGGAAAAGTAGGCAAACGCGCGAGCGGTTCACCTGATGGAAAGTGGTCACTGTCGCTCGCAGACAGTGGCCAACGCTCAGGGAGTTGCAATTGCGTTGAAGACGTTTAAATGGCTGTCTTCCAGCAGTTAAACCTGTAATAATTCTGGGCGAGCACGCATTCCCCATTTACGTCCTGACTGTTATTTGAACATCGTGTGCAATTAAGGTCAATAGTTGACCTCGATTGCACATTGCCGATGAGAAATGACCGCTGCGGTTAAAGCCAAACGGCCTCGCCGCCGGTGCAAGTACATCAGCGGAAGTTGGTTAGTCCTGCAGATACAGAGGAAGTGGCGGTCCCTGCGCGACGCGTACAACCGCGAGCTGCGGGCGCGGCGCTCGGGCGTGCGCGTGCACCGCCGCGTCTACATTTACTTCAAGAAGATGAGCTTCCTGGGCGGCTTCGAGGGGACGCTCAGCGACGAGTGAGTACAGCTCGCTCTCTCGTCGAAACGCTTGAACTACAATGACGCTTCAGGCTCGTTATTGATATCGTGCTTATCGTCATAGTTTTCCGCTCGCCTTGTAACGCTAAGACCGTGGGTTCGATTCCCAGTCCAAGGGAATAACGGAGTATGGATGGGTGTCCGCTTTTTCGAACCCCCCAGGTTAGCTATCTAGCTGTCACTCTCAATG
>DWQX01006028.1:0-11991 GCA_018245475.1 Pharmacophagus antenor | reverse complement strand
ATCAGTTGCCTCACCCTCCGACATGCCCCCATAGGGGTTTCGGTCGCTGCGCGCCGCCGACGATGCCCTACTCCCCAGGGGGATGGTTCGGCGGCGTTCTTCTTCGCCGTCGCGAAAACGCGACCTTCAGAGAACCGTTGTAAGGACGGTCCTCTGGAATCTGCACTCTCTCTCTCTACTGCTGCCGCCAGGTGACTCTTCGGCAGTCTCTCCAATTTGACGCTTTCGCGTCGTGTCATCGCCTCCTCCTTCTCTTTCTCTAGTTTTTTAGTTTTTAATGAATTTTCTATAGTGAAACCCACGAGTAGCTAGGGAAGTGAAGGTCCACCATCGCAGAGCCCCGCTTGCGGGGGTAAGGCTATATACTATAGGGGTCACCCGGTACCTATAGGTTTTTAAGAGTTTTCTCTCTGGTTTGAAGAGTTTTCCTTCTCGCGGGCCGGCCAATTAAGGCAAGCCCCCCGGCCCACCGCGCCACGACGTACCCCTGAGCGTCAACCAGGGGTCGTTGAAGTGAACGCAGCGGGTTACGGAGGGTGGTGAAGTGACGCAGTCTCCACCACCGTTGACGGTTACTGTCCGACGGCAGGGTTAGTGCATGCTGGACCGTCCCTACACCAGCCGCCCGCTACGGGTCAGACGCTGGATCACCTGACAGAACAGGTGGCTTTCCATCGAGTGTGTCGCTCTTCGACTGGCCGCTCCCCGTCGAGCCTGTCCGGTATGGGAAGCCCTATGCGGCATAGCCTCACGGATCCCAGCGGCACACAAGCCCCTCCACCACAGCAAGGTGGCGACACGTCGGAGGGGAACGATAAATTGTCTGCCTATCTTCTATTAAGTCCATTAACTTATACCTGTCATTAGTATGCGAAGTGAATCACGCTATTTTTTTTTTTTAAAAAAGACTTTTATAACATTTTATGATGTATTTAGTACAACGGATGGTACAATAACAAGTTTCTTTTTAATAATATTATTCAGAATCTACTATCTCAAAAACAAACTTGACTGCTTTATTATTAAGAAAAACGGTAGACTTTCAAATGTAATTATATTGAAGCCATTATTTTTGTTTACGACTCAGTCAATAAAGCATAAATTTGATTCGATAAAATTTGACTTAAAGTAATGTCTTTATGTTAATTTAGTACGAACACTTAATATTTCCTTTTTCCTTAAATCTGTTTACCTACCAATTTTTTTACAACTGTGGCTGCCAAATCCTGCTTTTCGATTGGATCTGCTTTTTCTTACTGTTTACATGGCATGTTATAACAAAACGATTAACAAAAACATATTAGCTATAAATAAATATACGTACCTATATTTACGTGTTCACATATCATGAAAAGTTTCAAAGATATTTTGTTAGTTCCATGTACATAAAGAATGCAATATTAAAATAACATCAACAGGCCACTATGCACACAATTTCGAGCTGATTAATTAAATTACATGATGGATGTGTACATTATAGTGTCAAATAAAATTACAAGCAGAAGCTCTATCATATTTCACATCCATTGTGCAGGGATTAAATTCGATATGAGAACGTATTTAGTACAAATGTTTTCAAAATAATTTAGTTTCAGCAGGAATACAAAGGAAACGATTTACTGAAAAAATCGGAGGTTCTAAATTGTGTAATAACAAGCAATATATCATAACATAGCATTATGCATGTGTTATGAAAAAGGGTACCCCGAATTGGTTCGTCTATTTTTGTGAGAGCGGCTTTGTAACGATGACTTGGTGGTCACTCACGGTGAACCGAAGAGGTACTAACGCGGGCGGCCCGTCTTGTAATACTGGTTTGAGGTGGTGACTTCAAGTCGACTCGAGAACCCACCTACGATGTAGCTGCAGGTACAGAGTATGAAGAGCAAGACGCTTTTTGTGATGCTCATTGCAGCCAGTGGAGTTGCTGAGGGGAGGAGGATTTACAATTCGACACACTGGTTGGTGGCAGAGCCAACGGGTAGTGCCAGGAAAGCCTCTCCCTGTCCTCTGCGCCTGATGATATTCGACTTCAAATTAGCGAGTCATGAAGTGGATACTCTCATTGCTGAAAATCAATTTTTTGTTACATCACTATTACAGAAGATACTATAATTCCGAAAAAATAAGCACTATGAAATAGTTAATGCAGAAACATAATCCTCTATATAATAGGCCATCTTTGTAGATAAATTTGAGAAACAATCCTAAATCGCTGCCATAACATAAAAGAGGGCCTCATTTTATTACTGCCTGTTTTAGACTTTTTTTCGCGGACAGCACATTTTTATGAAAATATGTTAAGAAACGAATACATCTACAGTTTAATTCATATGTAAAGCTATTAATTCTTTTTTATTTAATTTCCCGTCAAAATCTGTAAAAATTTTAACCATGTGAAAACGTTCATAAAAAATAATTCTGTCCCATATAATAGATTATTCCAAAGAGAAATGGTAAAACTTAATTACAATGTACAATTAATGTTGATATCTTTATTTGTACCCATTTGTATCTCAAGTGGATTTGGGGATTATTTATTAAGTTAATATTCTTATTATTAATCATTATTATTATTCAGATTGTGCCTGTTCCTAAATTATTCCCTAAAAAAATTCAGATTTATGGAATTTTCGCTTAAATTTAATGTTACCAGGATATAAGTCATCACTAATATTGTATATGTTTGTTTTTCGGCCAATTATCGTTCTAATTAATATTTCTAATCGACTTAGTTAGGACCTCGTTTTACGTTGTGTTTATAATAACCAGGTCTTTTAGGTTTGTTTAGAAGGATGGATATTCAAAAAGACAGTCTGAGGCCGTTCGAGTGGTTTACCTACTAAATTAAAACCCATTCACTCTAGTTACGGGTTTACATTTATTAATACCCCGCCATAAGTTTTTATGCAAAATCGCATCCTCGCATTTTGAAGAAATGTGGGGTAACATACGGCTACTGTAACCAGACCCCCGAAACAGTGAGATCGTTATTGGCCTCAGTCCACGGTTTACAGCAAGGTTTACTGGCAAACCTGTAGAAGAGCTCCCGGCTCATTGTTAGTACGTAAGCATAAACTTAGATCAAATTGCGCATGGCAATGCGAGTAAGCATCTCTCAAAATACTACCATAACCAGATTTACAATCATGACAAATAATAATAGAAGGGTACTCCGACCCAAAGCAAAGTACTTGCAAACACCACCTTCACCAGTCAGGTGCTTTTGCTGACGCAATGTAAAGTGTTTGAATTCACATGATCACTAATTCTATAGTCGGCACGGGTCGCAACCGCAGAGTACGTATAGCTCCGCCAACCATTGTGGTGGGTATAGCCAATGAATATTAATATAAGTGTTATCGGGTACAGAGTCGTTGTCATTAAGTTATATGTTGTTTTGATCAAGTTTGTCTCGCCCACCAACAATTCGCTCTATTTAATATAATATGGATAAGTTACAGAGGCCTTCACTTTCACAAAACTCATAAAATAGGGTGGACAGACAGTCTGCAGTTCCGTCATCGAGGACAAAGCTAATAAAATAAAGTGTCAAACCGTAAAGCAAGGCGCATTCATGGAAGGTACCATTTAACCGAGCGACCATCGCAGATGTCATATCACTATCTAGTGTCAAACATTTAAGAGACTGTAGTCGGCGTTCATCACCTCAAAGGGCGCTCGATGCATCATAGCAGACATTAATATCGTGCAAAGTCCTCAGTTAACTGCACTTGTAAGACGCATCAGCTCAGTAACGATGCACCCATATCACTACCGTTAGACGCAATATCGAAATTCGATATGCATGAAACCCGTAGTTGACGTTAGCTTTCGTTACTTCATAAAGCATCAATACAGTCAAAGTTAATCTTGGAAAAAATAATGTTGTCAATTCCATATGACGTATCATAGCAGCAAGCCGCCAAGACGCCAAACACCCACGTACCATAGAGCGAATACCCTAAGACACGCTTCTGAGAATGTTGATAACACTTAATGTTATCAATCACTCTTCCTGAACCGGACCGCAATCAAGAAGTTATCGTATTACGAATAACTAACTACACCCAGCTGGTATCTCATCTTCTCTCTAACACTATATCATGAAAATATGTTAAATTCATCATGCACCATTTTCTAAAGTTTCCAACCCATATAACTCATAAATCTTATTAATAGAGACCTTTACACACACATATCATCATATGCTCTGAATTCAACTTTAAAAATTAAACTTTTTTTATATTACCATAATAGAATTAAACTGGGTTTGAGTGATATAAATAATTTATCATATTTATGAATTTTCGGAAACGTCAATTTAGATTCTTTTAGCCCTTTTTTATAACACGTTATTAGTTATATAAACTAAAATAAAACTTTGTACAGGCTATCTGCATAATTTTAATATTTAATATTTTTCAAGATTTCTCAATTTATTTTAACAAATTAAACTAGTCCGTCACAAGATGTCTTATAAAATTAAATTATTTAAAAATAAAAAATAAGGTACTTAAAAAAATAAGGTAAAAATAAGTCCACAATGGATTGTACATAAAGTAACACGTTTATAAAGTAAGTTAATTCATTTCATCCAACGCTCTTAAAACTGATCTGTAACGGTAATATTTTACGACTATTGAGCAGTATAAATTGAATAACTTGTATATAATCATAATTATTTAGGTAACCTAATTAATATACCAAAGATATAATTCATTAGTAGGCAGTAACTATTATATTACGTTCCAACTTTATCCCATTTTATTAATGAATTCATAATGATAATTTTTTGTGGTTCGTAATAACGGGGCATGTTAAATTTAAAAAATGCAGCTGCTATTCATAAATAGAATTAATATTTGTTTCTTATTTAACCACTACAAACATACCGAATCTAACATGAAATGTTTGAACATCGTGACATGTACATTGGACAATGAAATATTTTCTAATATTTGTAGTACGAATACTAATCCACGCCATAATCGTTTACTATAAATATTATAATAAAAATTTATAACTCTTGGCAAGAATGGTTTGATCTACGTCAATGACGGACGGATTAATACTTACCACCGGAAATTCTTTACAATTATCGCTCTTTTAATGAAAGTGAAGTAACTGAAAAATTGCGGTTTGTGGAAAATATGCAAGAAATATTTTCACATATTGTAATTTTTGTTTCTGTGTTTAAGAGTTAAGCAAAATAAAAGGTATCTCTTCGCGCATGTATAATGTTTTTTGTAACAATGTATATAATATATCCGGGACATTCAAATTTAATAATTTTTTTTTGAAATCTTATTTATTTCCTTACAAATAGTCACTTATACTTTTTTATCGGTTATGGGCTAACACATGGTCTCAATTTCACTTAATGCTAAATAACAATAAGGCCGTAGATTATGAAAGCTATCACATATATAATTACTGGGACACAGCAATGCTCTTGAACAGCAGATTGTCACTAAGGATCGTTGCTAGCCAGACGGGTTCGGTAAATCCTTACACCAAACAGCCTCCACTACACCTATGGTCCGGCAATCGATCCCGGGATCTCCGAGTTACATGGCAAGTGGGTAAATCACCGCGCCATGGAGGCGTCAAAATATTATATATACTTGAATTTATTAATAAGGGCAATTTAGTGCGGTCAATTGTGAGGTCTTTAATATCGCGCTCATTGGACTTATGAGATGTAATGACGATTTAATGAACTCAATTTGATTGGATAATGGAATTTAAATGTAAGCCCCCAGAAATCTTATATGGATGTGAAGTTACGCTGCAAAATCAAACAAATTGTTTCTGCTTATCATAGCTCTATACACAACATCGCTGATGATACAATCAAAAATACTTTTACGCAAAGAATGAAACCGACGATAAATTAAATTTCTGCAAAGAAAATCTTGACAGTAGTTATTAACAGGTGCAAATTCAATCAATCCAATTTTTCCACCCTTACTTAATTTTCTTTATGAATAAATTTTTCAGAATTTTAAATATAATTGAACGGAAAAAGAATTATCAACAAACCGCTTCGTAAAAAAAATATGTTAATTAATAAAAATATTGTCGAAAGTTAGAAAACCGACAAAAATTAACAGAAAAGAGAGTTTTTGTGAACGGTAGAGTATACAGCCATATGAAAGTCCGACATAATAGTACTTTATTAATGTGTACATGATTGGTTGTCAACTCCTTGTGTTTTAAAGCTTGGCCATAAATGAAAAAATCATGTTTAAATTTGATCCATTCATTTACATTATCTGTTCAAACTTATGATTCAGTTCAAATTCCACCAGATGAAGATATTCGTATAAGTCAGCTTGTCATAAATTATGATTTAACACTTTACCGGCCGCACGTTTGCGGTCAAACATGTAGTCATGAAATATAACATCATCAATTAAATATGTTGCAGCAGAGACTGTTTTATCGGAGAAACGTCGGTAACGTTAACATAAAAACGTTGTGAGAATGGGTAAAAGTAGTTTTTCGCGGTATAAGACACATTATTTATTTATTTATTCTTCATAAACACTGTATGATGCTAAACAAGATTATTATATATATGTACAAAGGCGAACATTATGTAGGCAGGCGCAAGTGATTGTTTTAGGCATCACACACATGTGTGAGTAGACAGTAAAGTGATAACAACCGATGTAAAATGTCAGACGTTTTCTGTGTCGAGCCAATATTATCGTGATGTTTTGTCTATGAGGTAAATATCTAATTTTTAGTACTAGTATTTCCCAAAGCAATAATAAAAAAAAATTAGAACAAATAAAACGCTATGCTATTTTGTTCACAGTTGCAAAACTATTGTGAACAAAAGGAATTTAATTTTCAGTTTGAGTTCACTTTACTGTCTTAAACTTGTCTTCTCCACCTTTAGATAAAGGATTGTTAGGATTTTATTTTGAATAACAATGCATTTATAATTTAATATACTAGTTGCAAGGCGCTACTAAACGATATATAGTGATTTTTGCACATTTCTTGGCATAAATTTATAATCAATAAATTAATTTTAAGGGCTTCATAAATACAGGTCTTTTTCTTAATAATTCTTTTTATTAATGAAACATCTGTTTTCCGTGATTACATTGATGATTTTATTATACATTTTTTTACCATTAATAATAGCCTAACACTTGACATAAATTTTATACGTTGTTTTGTGATAATGGGGCCATAGATTGTGATGCTTGCTCACTTAGATCGCCCCGTCTATTATATGTTTGACTGCCAAATTACAGCACAATTCACAGAACTCTTAAAATATTTGATATATAAAACATATTCAAGCTTCTGTTATTATATTTTTATTAAAATAATTTTGTTAGCAAAAGAACTGCATTTCCTTACAGAAAACAGGTTTAAAGTTTTAATGTTTTGGGCTAAAATTTTGAGCAGTTTAATCTCATTAAAACATTTTATGCTATATACGAAGTATACCTATAGAATAACGGTAACTAACTAAGGGATTGACCCTTCCACGTTGTCCTGCAGAGACATTTCAAAATTAATAGTTGGTAACGATGTAACGGATATTTAAATTCCGATATTCGCGGATTAGAATGCGAAAGCGAATATCATATCTCATAGTTTAATTGTGCCTTCACGAATTTATTGAAAACAGCGTGTTATTTGACGAGCAAAATTATTAATAAACTAAAATGTTTTATAACATTGCATTAAAAAATACTTTGATGAAAACTTAGTTTCCGTTCACAGCGTGTTTATAAAAAAGTTTTTGTTGTCGTATATAACATTACAAGTTAAATAAGTATACGTCTAGTCTAAAATCAGCAAAAAGTTCGTAAAGTCTTTTGCGGATGAGTGATTTAAAAAGACGTAAATTATTGTTAAAAGCTAAAAGTCGCAGCTCTACCTGAGAGCAAGTTATGTATAACCATCTCTATGAAAAAATAACACTGATGTATAGGGTTCTATGTTGTATCATGTTTTTATAAGTCGTAATCATACCGACCACTAAAACAAAAAGCATGGCTTGGGAATGCACAAATTATTGTTTTTAAATGATTTCTTAAGAATTCTAATCAGCTCTCATTTTTTGTAAAATTCTTTATTATAAATTTCCATTACTGTAAAGTAAAATAAAATCTATCAAATACTTTGTACAAAAATATTAATATAAGAAGTAGCACAATAAATCTGAAATTGAAGTTTCTTTTGTTCAAGAGCTTTTTTAAGTCTTTGTTCGGTCACTCTTTTATGTGTCAAATCCACTTTTCTTGGGCTAAAACAAAAAAAAAATCAAATTTTGTATTACACAAAATGTTATTTATTACGTTTACAATTTTTTTTGTTGTGATTTTTTATTTCTACTTAGTACTGTTTCATGGATAGAAAGTAAAATGCAGATCTGCTGAAGATGAATAGGGCCGCAGTTTTCGCTTGTTATCGCATTTCTAACGACTAAATCAAATAATGCTTTATTTCTGTGCTAGTTAATCCTTTTAATACGCGCTGTTAGTTGTCGGTAAAAGTTGGAAACTATTTTTTTATGCTGTTCACGCCCTTGCCCGGACCCACATATGTGGACGTTTAGTTTTGCTTTTGCAGTTAAATTACATTAATATATTGATGAAAATTTTTAACTTATTGTGTTCTAATATTTGTTCTCCTTTCGTCACTTGACCACCGATTATGTTTTATTGGAATTTCAAAATTTACTTATTTTTTTAGGTAATAATCAATATAAAACAGTACTTATTCTTCATCTTGCATTTAAAAGAGAGTACAGTAGAATTCATTTAATTTATATTTCCACACAAATCTGTATAATGAAAATCTAAAATATCAGATATTTAAATGGACACATCACCCTCGTTCTCTATTATGAACGAAACAACAATAGAATGTTTTAAATAGGTTGGTTATTATACACTAGTTGAAAGAATACATTTTCTAGAAATCAAACAAGTAGCGTCAATTATTTGATTATACAATATAATACTTATCACAATTTCTAAGGAAAATACTAACACGTAAAATTATAAGACAGTATTGACACGATTATCGCCACTACAGACTTGACAAATAGACTCTGTAACTAAACTCGTACATTACCAAATGGAGAAATTGTGTAATGAAATAGGATACGCTTTTAGTTTCGAATGTCTACAAATTCTATCTGCATAAAATAATATTTATTTAATACTATAATATTACTGTTACAGATAGTTATTAACAATTTCAAGATATCCGAAAGTAATTAAAAAAAAAAACAGAATCAGGGACCGATACAGCAATACGACAGTACGAAAAAATGGACTGTTATGTGTATGCCGTATTGTTTTTATATACTTTATGATATATATATTGTTTGCTTTCAACCCATATCAGAGCTCCATTCCAATTCAATCCATCTAAAGGTTGTCTGTAAGAAATCGCTTTTAGCGATAAAACCGCTCATTGCGCATTTAATCTAATAAGTTTTAACATTGTAAATTTTATAATGTTTTCTGGTGTGCAATAAAGTTTACTTTACTCTAGTGTTCTGTTAGTGTATAATTTGAAAGTTAATACATACCAGTTATCACATTATGAATTGATTGAACGACACTAATGTTGATATGTTGCGACGCCATCTAATGGCAAACAAAATTCCAAAATAAAAAATCTTAAAAACTATTATCAATTACATTTTATGTAGTACAAAAATAATACGAGGAATTATCTTTGAATACTCCTTTAGTATAAGTTGTTCATGTAAGTTCAATTATTCTCCTTACTTAATATTTTTCAATATTCTTACTTACTACACTATTTCTGAGCACCAATTACCAATTGCTACATTAAAATCTAGATGAATACTTTTACCTTATACCTACATAATAGTAACTGTATATTAAATAATCACATAATAATAAAACAAATATACTAAATAAGTAATATTTTTGAAAAAGGAACAACCGAATCTTTCGGATATAAAAAAGGTAAGCGAAATACTTACTTCGGAATGAATTTCATATTTTATTTAAAGAACGCAGGCTTCCAAATAAATAATGAATTAAATTGAAGAACAAAACTTTATTCCTTATTCCTTTATTAAAATATAATCACTAAGCTTATTTCAAAGAGAACTTTGTTTTTTTTAAGTTTATTTAATTTTGTATGTCTTTAAGTTAAACTTAAAAAGAAGTATTAATACTAACAATTTATTTACACAAACATCAACTCTTGTTTCTTTGTTAATGTTCAATGAATCGTATAAGCGATTATGTAACTCTGTTTTTCGAATGAAATCTTACGATTGTACTGTTAAGTTAAAAAATTATAAATACTTTTATTTCTGTTCAATAAGCTATTATTCCATTTAACTAATTTTGTCCAACCAACACAATCGTTTCCCTATCAAAACACAACGACTTACTTTAATACCATTTATTCACACTAATTTGAAAAATCGACAATCGGTAAACGTTACAATTATGAAATTATAAAATATACATAAAAATGAATAGGCAGTAATGATTATAAGATAACTTTTAATTACTGTTTCTTAATGCAAAAACTATCTCTTCACAACACTATAACGAAAACTTACCTCGTTGTTATCTTTCAGGTGAAATGTAACTAATTATAGTATGACAATTTTTATTATACGCATTTATTTAACCAAGTTTTTAGGGGTAACGCAACATAGTGAAACAGGAAGTACAAATATCTATCTAGATATTTTATAGTTTCGGTTCTGATTATTCGCCGACTAAATCCTTACTATGTTCCATCTTCGACTTATGGTAGGGTTACGGGAATGCTCTCAGGCACATCCACGGCCCCACAAGCACCGGCCGCAACATGCGACCCCATTTCTACCAAGGTAATCCTCCCTTTTTCCTCTTTTGGTAAGGCGAGACGGAACACAAATAGTCCACCTTTATTCATGTACATCATAAAATTACACATATCATTCTATATGTGCTGTAATTAGCGCTCCAGCAGTGATAATAAATATATTAATAAATAACGTTAACTCGTTACTTTTGAAAAACATTAAAAAAAATCATTAACAATAAACGAATATCCACTGACTTGTAAAACATAATCTATGTTAAATGTACCGTGAACTAATTTTACGAGCAGTAGAATTTTATGAACGTTGCATAATAAATTATTGTTTTCTTTTGCTTACTTAGCAACATCGTAATTGTGTATTGTTTTCATTATCTGTAGTATCAATGGATCAGATAAAAGTATAATTAATATTTTAGGTTATAAGGCCGTCATTAGTCTTACTAATTGAACCCCCTTCGAGTACAAACGAAAAATTAAGTTTAATATAGTTTTATTATAGGTAAAGGAACATTTTTCTTTTAATGGCGCAAACAAAATTCGTTTCGTTTAACAAGGTTTGTTGAAAAATTAAGGTAAAAAATCTGACATCCTTCTAATTATTTTTGCTGTGAGTATGAAATAAATTAAGTGATTAACACAGAGCTAGATAAAACTTACTTGGCGCTCTCGTAAATGCATTGAGAAAAATTCTCTTTAAATGCAAATTTTTTTCCAGTACCCATTAAACTGAATCATATAAATGTCATATTATGTTCAAGCAAAACTTTTTTATTTTAAGTCGAATAAAATCGATACTAATACAATAATAGTCCCTACTGATTCTCTAACTGACTTACATCTTAAAGTTCAATCTAAGCCGCTGGTCCCAGAGACATTATGACGTGTTCTTTATTATATGTAGGTATCAATTAAAAATGTTATTTAAAATTCCACCTCTTACAGGGGTGGTATGGGGAGATTTTAATTTCTACGAAACTTTCTTTTTGTGTGAATGGACTTACAAGTCTCTTTTACTTTGCTTTGTGCCGAAGAAAAGATGTTGCCAGACTGTGTAGTGCCAACATTCAAACACGGTGGAGGCTCTATTATGGTCTGGGGATGTTTCTCTGGCTATGGGACCGGAGATTTGGTTAAAATTGAAGGAATAAT